>JACCID010000367.1:0-94214 GCA_018906775.1 Sycophila sp. Sp_5
CGAGCCAGGAGAAGAGCGAGAGCGAGAGCGAGAGAGCGAGAGCGAAGAGAGAAGAGAGCGAGAGAGAGCAAGAGCGAGAGCGAGAGAGAGCGAGAGCAAGAGAACGAGAGAGAGCGAGAGCGAGAGAGAGAGCGAGAGCGAGAGAGAGAGCGAGAGAGAGAGAGAGAGCGAGAGAGAGAGAGAACGAGAGAGAGAGAGAGAGAGCGAGAGAGAGAGAGAGCGAGAGAGAGAGAGCGAGAGAGAGAGAGAGAGAGAGAGAGAGCGAGAGAGAGAGAGAGAGAGAGAGAGAGAGAGAGAGAGAAGAGAGCGAGGCGAGAGCGAGAAAGAGCGAGAAAGAGTCTAGAGCATCAACGCCCGCGTCGAGGCCCCGTCCGCGAGCTCCAGAGACGTCTATACGTATAGCATCCCTCTCTCCCTACTCCCTCACTCTCTCCCTCTATACATCTATCACTCTCTCCATCTATTCCCTCTCCTCCCTCTCTCCCTCTCTCCCTCTCTCCCTCTCTCCCTCTCTCCCTCTCTCTCCCTCTCTGTGGCTGATCGTGATCGCGGTCTCTCGTGCGGCGAGAGTCGCGGCTCTCGTGGTCAAGCCACCGCGTGGCAAGCGGCCTGCTCCTAAACACATCTCGATGGTTCCTATTCATATAATGCTATTTGAAAATGCAATTTCATACAATGCTAATTCAAAAGAATGTTTCATATTATTCTATTTCAAAAAACAGTTTTATGTGATCCTATTTCAAAACGTAATTAACTAAAACGTAACTATATAGCCATTTTTATTGTTTATAGCTTTGCTAAATTTCGGTTATGGTATATTTTTACCTCTGGTTCTACTCTTGCTATTTAAATACATTTCTTTTAATTTGGTATAGTGATACATTATTGACTCGCTAAAATAAGTTAGCGAATCAAGAATTTATATAATTACATTATTAAATTTTATGTATTATTTCGTCGTATTTTGACGCCAGTCTATTCTACATAACTGTATGACTAAGTTATAGGAATTAATGAATAAATTTGTTTTCTTGAAAATTTTGTACAGCTTCTATTTTCTAAAACCAACCAAAAAAAAAATACTGCCAATTCATTGGCATGTAACTGTTAACCTTAAATCAATAACTCTATTACAATAACCTTAACTCTAAGTCAATAACTCAATAACAATAAATAATACTACAACTAACTTAGCAATATGACAATTAATAGGTTTTTTCTACTTGAGATACAATTATTTTGACACTCACTTTATGACACATCATTCAATAAAATTACGTTTTGAAATAGCATCATATGAAATTGTATTTTGAAATAGAATTATATGAAATCACTTTCTGAAATAGAATCATATGAAATTCTTTTTCAAATAGCATCTTTTTAAATTCATTTTGAAATGGGGTCATATGAAACTGTTTTTTGAAATGGCATTGTATGAAACCATGTTTTCAAATGGCATTGTATGAAAGAATTTTTTGAAATAGTCTTCTATGAAAGAACTTTTTGAAATAGATTGATATGAAACATTCTTTTGAATTAGCATTGTATGAAACTGCTTTTTCAAATAGCCTTATATATATGAATTGGAGCCATCGATCTGTTTCTTTACGCGGGGCAAAGTCGCCGCTCCGAGTAAACACCACCGATCGCGGATCGCGCGATCAGCCGGCGAATTCTCGGCGCGTCCGAGAATTTGTAGGAGCGCGCACGTTTGCGTTCGCGCGTGGCTCTGCTCGGCTATACTCGGGCGCGTTCGGAGCATTCGGCTCGCGCGCCCGATCACTACTAACTTCCCCGGGACGCGGGCAATTGTAACTTCATTTACGGAGGCAATAAAGGCCACCGGCTTGCACCTTACTTGTTCGTGTTGTTATTTTGAGTAGTCCGCTAGACTACTCGACACATTCCTAAACTAACCACCCGGATATCGCCACTCTTCCATAGAGTTGGGCGGCCGGCGGCCGGCATCAGCTGTCCAAGGGACGGACAGGTACGCGAGCACGAGGAACGCGCTCGCATCTGGTACGCGAGTACAAGAAGCGAGAGCACAGGTGTACTCTCGCGTTGTATACGGGCCGCGGCGACATGTGTTCGCCGTCGGGTGCTCGCGTGCACCCCGAGGTAAGGACCTCGCGAGGCACTCGTGTGTGCCCCATTGCACTTCTCTCGTGGATAAAAATCACATCCACCAGACAACATAAAAGCAACCAACCCCGTTACAAAGTTTATTTGGTATCTTTCTTGATTATTTTGGAGATCTTCAATTCTCTGTTCTGTATTTAGTTTTTCATTATGTATCAGTTTCAATGTTTTTATATGATCTAATCCAACTAGAAAGATATGTTTAAAATTGTTATTATTTATTATGAATATTATTTTATATATTCAGTATTCTTATTTTTAATGTTATCATGTTATCTAAACTGTATACACCATTAATTGTTCTCCCATTAATTTTTAGCATAGAATTGTTCTGTTTTTGATTTTCAACATATTTATTTTGAATTTATTAGTGAGACATTTGAGCCTGCATCATAAATCGCTGGTAATTCTAATATGTCTATTAGTTTCATTTTGATTTCGATTAATGGTGGAACTTGTAACAGTCGGATTTTCCTATGGTGCAGGAATAGGGACAAGTCGCGTTAAAAGACAAGCTCAAAACGCTTGCCTTTGCTAATCCCGAATAGGCTCAGTATGCCTATTGTTACCCTTTTTCCAGATTTGCTCAATGCGCAAACCTAAAATAATATTTTAAGAGCTCAATGTGCTCTTTCTCCATATCAATTGCTCAAGTGCTGATGTTACTGCCTTCTTTATTTTTGCCGCTTCTCTTCTTTCTGATGCTGCCCGCCATTTTTCCACCAGTCGTCGTTTTGAAATTGGCGGCAATTCCGTCGGATCCGCAGGTCTTATTTTTTGTGATTGGCGTCGGGATGTACGTCGGTGCATCTTCTGCTGCAACTCCTGCTGGCACGTAAGGTTCTTCAAATTCCTCCTGAGGCGGGGATACCTCGCCGGCGAGCCACTTCTCAATCTTTTCTAAGAACTCACGTGCCATTTCTTCAAACTGTACTGAGCTTTTTGGGAATTGATCGCTCTATTTATTTACTTGTGCGGTTCGATCACCCTGTCGGTCTTATTTGGAAATAATTATTAACTTATATACATATATACAAATATATGAACAGTGCACTGACCCCTTGATTTTAGTCATTTGTGATTATAAACGGTTTTAAATCCTTAATATGGTGAATTATTACGCCTTCTTGGGTTTTAAACCAAAAATAACCAGACTGATTATTTTATTAATTACAAATGGGCCAATAAATTTTTCGCTAAAGCTTCTTGCAAGTTTTTTATTCTTTTCCCTACTGAATTTGTTACTCCCCCTCTTGCTTCTTGCTCTCTATAGTTACAGCAGATATAAATTCTCTGCGTAAATTTAAATATGCGGGATTGTAACCGATTGTTTCGTTATGTGCGGTATTAAATGCGAATGCTATTTCTGAAATGTGTACTGTTTAATCATTGTTTTTACAGTACGATTAGCCCTTTCTACTGCATTGCATTGTGGTGAATACGGTGGCGTTGACCTATTCCGGCATTTTCCAACAATTTTTTAAATTCATTTGATGTGAATTTTTGGCCATTATCAGTGTTTAATTTAGTATGTAAGCTTAGTCGTGTCACGGCTCGTCAGTTGCTCGCACAGCGCAAGCTCAAACGAGTGCGAGTGAGAATCGAGTAGGTAGGAGCGCGGCGCGCCAGATAGAGAGAAAGGGAATGAGTGGCGCTCCGCGCGGGCTAGCACGTCAGCCGCCATGTTCCTGGTGGTTCTCTCGCGGGCAATACGGGCTTTCCGTCGCGAGTGCGCTTTCTCGTGGTTTTTTCTCGGGAGACTTCTTGGTTTCGACGCGGAAGGTGCTCCAGAGCGAACGAGGGTGTAGCAGCGAATTGCAGCAGCAGCAGAGAGCGGCAACGAGTTACCGCGAGCGACGAGAGAAGCAAGCGGCGAGGAAACAGAGCGGCAGGCCAGCGGTGTTTCCACTGAGAGAGTGCAAGAGTGCGAGGTCAGCCGGCAAACTAAGGTAAGAGGAGTGCGCGTTATCCTGGACAGATATGTCCAGGATATCTCCTCTATTTAGCGGGCGGCTCAGCGTGCACATCGGCCCGAACGTCACGCGCGACCGCGACTTTGTTTACATCGCGCATATGTACCGTCGTTCGTGTTCGTTGACGCGGAATAAATTCTGAATATATTTACCTTGCGATTTAAGTTTTCTTTTCCTAGCCTACGTCCGATCTTCCCGTGGACTGCGACCGGGAGCTAGCCGGCGAAGACGATTTGCGCGATCGATTTCAGCACGCGCTCGAGCTCAGCTGAGCTCGAGAAAGCCGGGAGTTCGAATTCTCCCGGCGTTTGTAGCGGCCGGCATCGCAGGTGTGCAGCACGCTGACGTGTGCAGCCGCACCGAGGGACGTCGGTGAGGACCAAGGGCGGTCCCGTTACAGTCGATAAGGTAGAACGTAGATAAATTGACAGTGGCGTCTGATTTATTACAGAAGCCCGGCATCATGCTGTAAACAAAACAGGAAATAAAAGTTGATTTAAAATACCTAAAATTCATTACCCTACATTATCCTGCGGTTAAGTAAGGGTAGTCCGAGTGTTCCACGCTATGGGAAGAGACTGCGCCAGCGCCACCTAAACGCATGTTTACTCTAACGTTACAATTTTTTATTCCAAATATTCATCATTAATTTGTAGATTGTTACCTTCGTCTAGATATGCTTTTCTCAAATCTTTAGTGAGAGGAATCCAGATATTCTAGTTTGTCCTCTTTAAGTTAATGATTTTTTTACTTTAATAAATGCCATTGTCTGTGAGAGTTTCTCGTGTATGCGTGCATCCCAGTAATTATCCGGAATCAAGAACACGTAGCCATCCGGTGTGCTAATTTATGTTAAGCATAGCACATTTGTTTTACTATCAGTTATACAAAGTACTTTCAATATAAAGAATAATTTATCCATTATTGCAAAATTCAACGAGAATGTTGAATGTGAACTTCGGGGTTTTCGCACGACCTGCGAACTAACAGCTGACATCAAGGTTTGATTTGATAATTAATTTAAGCGAAAAAATTCGTAATAGTTATAATGTAGAGATGTTAATTTAGCCGTGATAAATAATTAATTAATAATGGCCGTTACAAAAGCATTACATTACAGTCCTTGAGTCGCAAGCAATCCAAGCCGGATAACCGTTTACTAAAAAAATATTATTCAGATGTCAGTAACGACGTTAATATCTGCGGTCTGATCAATTCACTGAGACTTGTCAAAATTCTCAAGTTCGGAACGGGGAATGTAAATGTTAAATATATGACATAGTGAAAAAGTAACAGAATTAAAATACTTTATTAACCTTTAGAGGACGGGGAATTTTGGAATTTTCAATTTGTCAGTATATTGTATAAAAAACAAAAAATATGTGTCTCTAATATTGGGAAATACTCATATGTAAAGTGCCTATCCATGGTCGAGCCACTATAGTGGCTTTCCCGTACCCTACAGGTTAAAACCTGGTTGAAGAATCGGCTCGGCTGAGCCGTCTGGTAGCATTGTGAGGTCGCCGAACAAAACAAAAATTGCGAGAAAATAATTACTTCTGGGCACGACCCAGGGTACCGCCGCAACTTCTCCAAAACCTCCTTGTTTTCCCCGGCGAGGCTGGCTCACAGCAGGGTCTTTCCAAGCACATAAACTCGTAAATAACTGAAGAATTCACTGCCCTGTATACGCACGTACCGTGATGTTATCTAAAGTAATTATTTAAAACAATCATTCAACAATACATTCTCGATTCGATGCGATTTCGCCGGTAACGTGAGAGAGTGCCGCGCAAGCTCCCGCCTTATTTTTTCTTGTTCAAATAAATATTTGAAAATCATGTAAATTTACAGTTTGTATATAGATTTCCCTCCTCAAATAGAGCATATTAGTTCTAGCCAGAAAAATCTGCATACTAGCGCAAGTCGCTTTCAACGATCTTTTTATTTTATTTATTTACTTCTTTTTTATTTGAATGATTACCCCCAGCGCCGAATTTATCAGTCTCATACCTCCCGTTCGTTTTGTTGAATCTTGAAAAACCCTTACGAGACGACAAACGTGATGACTCCCTGTGGTCATCCATTCAATAGTGACCGTCGAAAGTTGCTTAACTCTCCTGACAACCCAAGGTGTATCTCCGCTACTTCGACAAAACGTTGGTCGCTTTTCATTTTATATTTAGTAGTTTTGAGTAGATTGCTACATATATCTGCCCTGACTTGCATATAATAATTTTATAATTACTTAAAATTCATAATTATTTAAGTTGATGAAAGTGCATGTACTTTTGGAAATTTATATATTGTTTTAAATACAACATTTTTGTTACAGATTAACCAAAGGCAGAATAAAAGCAAGGCAAAAAAAAATGGGTCAAATAGCCAGATTGCTTAATATTCCGACAAATAACCCACAGTACTCAGCATCTCCAAATTATGCTTTAATAGGACTTCGAAATGACCGTAAGAATTGTTAGTCATATTTAATATAAACATCAGGTGTCTCTTATTTTTGAAGTTGGAAAAATTAAAACATGCCCATTTAAATCCAAAAATGTAGGATTTTTGAATGTAGAAATGTAATAACTTTTGACAGCCCCCCAAGACTAAATATGTTCTGCCACCGAGCTCATGAGTTAAGTGAAATTTCAATAATTTTGCAAAAACGGTTTCTCTGTAAGTGATTATTACATCATATAGTAAGGCATCTAAACGTTAGGATAAGACTTTGAAATATCATTCATAATTATTTTTTAAATTCAACACGCAGAAACAACTTTTTCTCTACTTTGTAAGTATAGTTCACAATATCGGAAAATTGAAAAAGAATATAACGTCCTTTACAATGTATCATATCTAAAAGGCTCAAAGTCTCTTATTCCTTATACTAATAATAAGTTCGTGAAATTAGCATTAAGGGGATATCTATCTTAATTTTCGTGCTCTACTATACCGACAATTCTTTATATTCTCTGCTAGCATCTAAGGCAAATTTGATTTTTCAAATAATTTTGAAGTGGCTTTCTTAATAGCATTAAAACATCGTTTATAATTTGATTTGAATGATATGAATAATAAATTGGTATTTTTAGCAGTAGGAGTTGAATTTAGCCAAAAAAGAAGTATGCGCACCTTCTACGAATTATAAATAATGTTTTGATGAAATCAGAAATGCCATTAAGAAAGCCGTTTCAAAATTATTTGAAAAATCAAATTTGCCTTACATGCTAGCAGAGAATATAAAGAATTGTCGGTATAGTAGAGCACGGAAATTAAGATATGCATCCCCTTAAATTTAGTTTATACAGGGTGTCCAATTTTAAGTTACACAGCTGAATAACTTATTTGGGAACACTGAAAACAAAAAAGGGGTCTATATAAAAGTTGTAGGATTTCAAGGGGGAAGTCGAATGGTGACCTTGAATTTGACCTTGACCATGACCTTAAAGGTGTTTTAGAAGTCAACTTAACATTTTCAAATGGAAACCTATATTTTTCACCTTGAAAATGAAAAAAACGGAAAATTTAGCAATAGAATTTGACTTTGACTATAAAAAAAATTTAACCTAATATAAGGTCGAAATTTCAAATTATAAGATAACCTGGAAAGTTTGATGTTTAAAACTAATTCATAACATAAAGGGCTTAGGATAATTCCCTGGTTATCTTATGATGAACTTGGATTAGACCTTGACCATGGTCTCGAAGATCAACTTAAGATTTTTAAATGTGAACACCTATTTTTGCCCCCGGGAATGGAAAAATTGAAAAATTATACAATGAAATATGAAGGTTTAAGTATGGAAGATCATAATTCGATTGACATGAAAGGCAATTTTCTGATCTTTCCAGTTATTTAGTTAATTAAGGTGAGATCGTACAATGATCTAGCCAGACAGTTAAGATTTTATGACTGATAATCTATCGAAATGAGAAAGCACAACATTTTTGTCTAGTGGGGGGTTTTTTATTTAAATTTAAAGAATGATGTGTAGAGGACGAAGGAAGAAAATTCGTAGCAGTCCAGCTGTCCTGCAATGTTTATGTTGCGCAGGTATGCTCGACGAGACGTACATACGAGGAGGATTACCTGGGGCGTCCGGGTCGTCATGGGTCGTTTGAGAGAGAGAAAGAGAGAGAAAGAGAGAAGCCGATGATGCGAGAAATGGTCAGCGGGAGGTGGCCCGACGGTGCGGCGACAGCGCTTGCAGCCGAGGCAAGAGACGGCAGCTCAGCTAAGCGCGGCCGCCATCTTCCCTCGATCCCGCGATTGCCGCGACGAATGCCGAAGACGCCGTCGAGAAAGTAAAGAATACTACACTTACACCCAACAAACATACACTACACCACACGCACGCTCACTACAATACATTCGGGTACGTGTTCGAGTACGTATTTCGTAGTACGTATTTCGTAGTATGTATTTCGAGTACGTGTTATTCGGCCGGCGGAAACTGAGTAGGCGCGAGGGAGGGACGGTACGCTAGGCGCGAGAGAGAGAGCGCGTGTGGCGGAAAAGAGGGAGCGCGCGGTGCGAGAGAGAGAGAGAGCGCGTGCGGCGAGAGAGAAACGATCGATCTCCCCTCCTATGCATCGTAGAGCGACGGAAGACAGCGCGATCGACTCGTGGTCTCCGGCGCTCTCAGGCCCGATGCTCGCCTCTGCCAGGGCGAGGTGTCGCACTTCCGTGAGGGCGCTAGTACCGCCGCGCGATCTCAGGTACGCGAGGGCCTTCGATGTGTTAGAAAGAGACCGCGACGCGGAGAAGACGGTGATTTGCGATACAAAGTTGTTAGAGCTGAAGTAAGCAGGCAGTTGTTATAGGTTTAGTATAAGCAGAGAGCGGAATACGCAGAGGCGTCCGGAGAAGTATTTTTCGTCGTTTTGCAGTGGTGAAGAAATTGGCAGCTAAAGACATTCAACACACGTCGACAAGTGTATAACACATTTATTGAATATAGAGAATTGACAGTGAAATAACGAGTGTGGTTAATTGAACGTGTCTGCCCATTTTCCCTTGAGTGTTTGTATTTTCAAGCGCGTTTTTTAGTGATCACGGGGCGGCGGTTAGCCCCATTAGCGGTCAAGCGGAAAGGAGACGGTAGCAGAGATTTGCCCCAGTCGTCGAGGACATCCCCGACCTCGGCGCGTCAACGACCTCCCTTGAGGACTGAGCCGGTCGGACAACGGACCACAAGGTGGTGCATAAGCACCTGGCGCCTTTAGGACAGTCGTGAGTTGTTGTTAGATTTTCCGCATACGATAAGCGTTGGGTTTTTGGTGTTGCGAGTGTAGGTAGATTGAGTGAATCGAGTGCAGTCCTTGAACCGCCAGTGAATAATACGAGGACTTAGAAATACTATGTCATAGTCTGTACACAAATTCTTTTAGTAAAATAATACTAGTTTTAATATGGATACAGTTTTTGTTTTGTAAACTAACCATTCATCGTAAGTAATGTAATGGCAACTTCGTCCTAATAAACTTAGACTAACAACTACTATCGGATTGGTTTCTGGGAATAAAAAATATTTCATTACATATACCAAAAATCTTTAATAAGAATTCTACGTAAAAAACTTGGCTTTTTTAAGTTCCCATGGTTTCCGTACTGGATTTTTTATGCGATCGAAACCTGCTTTGAATTGATGTAATATAATATTTTGAATTTGTAATTCATTTGTATGTATAATTCAGTTTTAACCAGCTTCATAACATTTTTGTTAGTAGAATGGCACATTATACGTCTAATACAGTAGTCGACATACTTATAACATTAAGAGAATGTGGTAGGAATTACAGGCTTACACGCGTACTTGTGTAGTGTGTGTGTGCGCTTCGGATATTAGAAACGATAATCCGTCAAACATTTGCTGGTTCATCAGAAAGATAGACTATGGATGATTCGTAATATTCCTTAATAAGTTCGTAAATTTGTTCCGGTTTCGGCGATGGAAGATTGTCCAAAAATAAGGATATCAGTATTCTGTTATCTTTGAAGATTTGAGCCATGGATTCTGCTATATAAGTCTAGTCTGTTAATGGTATCATATTTAAGTCGCGAATTACCTCCACGGCTGGTATATTTTGTTGTTTTATAGTTTTGAATACCTCTTTAATGCTCTTAGTCAAGTTTACTCGTAATATCTTATCGTCAGCATGATTTTTGACAATTACACCTATTACGAGGTCCTCCTCCATAATATATTTCCTTCCTATTAGCGCACTTATAACATTCGTGACTACGGATATATCTTAAGGAAGAAAACTAATGAGATTTGTGTCGTGTGTAAACGGATGCATGATAAGAGGACGTAAAACACTTAGTGGTGGAATTTCTTCCAGTTCATCAATAGTGGGCGACAGTCCGAAAGAAAGTCGGGTATCCGCGAGTAAATGCTGACTTAGTGATTTTGCTAGCCTGGTCGCGTTTAATGTGTTCCTTATATCATCGTAATCTGATTCATCATCATCCGAGTCTTGTAGATTCTCCTCATTTATGCTGGAATTTCTTCTATCGTTTCCTGATGCGTCCAAATCTGCTTCCTCGTCATTATTTTCCGTGTTATTGTCTCTATGTCCATTGCTTATGTCTTGTGAGTTTTGTATGGGTTCCTGTATATTTTTTAAGTATGGGGTGTAGTGTCTTGTTATGTCGCAAAAGTGTAAATGGATCCACGGTTTATTTTTGTCTACTGTGTAGTGAATATATATTACCGGGCCTGTTTTCTTTGAGTAATGCACGCAGACATTGATAGAGAAGTGTTGTGAAAAGACAAATATGCAATCCGCGTCTCCCCACAGGTTTGCTGACGTTAAAATTTGCTCGTGACGTTAAAGTTTTCTGCGGGTCTCCGCACTGGTCTACTGCAGGTGACTCAGCTAATTCTCGCTTAAATGATTGTACATCGCCTGTTATTTGCAGAGCTCCCATGAGTGAATAAAAGAGACAATTTCCTAACGGTGCTTTAAAGTTACTTCTGGTTCGGCGCACTGATCGCATTCCGTATGGACTGCGAATCGCGTAGATAAAGTCGCATTTTCTTATTCTGTTACTCTTCTATAAGAGGATTTGTTTTTATTAGATGAAGGCTTCCCAAGGACCAGTCCCTACATTCGAATGGCAAAATTGATTTTCGTTGTCCCGCGGTGCTTGCTTCTTTACTTGATACATCTTTAATTTTATGATGTGCATTTCTTGCCCTTTTTCCCTTCGCCTCGCGATGTCGACTGATAAGGAAGCTCTTTGTCCTTGGAACAAGAATGGAAAAGATATATTCGGATTCATGGTTTTTGAATCGCGTGTTGGTGTTGGCGCCGGCGAGAATGCAGTTATTGGTGTCAAAGGCGAGTTCGGTGTTTGTGCGGACGGTTCTGCGTCTGCAGTTTTTAAAGGAGTTGAGTTTTAATACTCGGCGTATTCTGTTACATCTGATTTCTGGGGTGTAGTGTCGTCATTTGTCATATTAGGCCGATAGAGTGTTTTGCTGTCTGTTTGTGGCTCAACGGTAGTGTGTGTGTCTTGTTCCACATAATTTCACTCCATGTTTCGTGTTCTTCCGCGGACATTCTGGTGGAAGGGTATTTATTAATACTTCTGCCTCTGGTATCTGTGGTTTATAGGTCCGAGGTTTAGTGTTTGTTTGGGATCACGAGGCCTGTTATTATCTTCGTTATTATTGATAATTAAAATTTGAGTCTGACAGATATCCTCTAACTCTTGCCTTTTTGCTAACTCATATAAGTCCGCTCGTGGACGTTCTGGGTTCTCTTCTCCTGGTTTTAATAGAAGATAGCGGGATAAAGCATCCGCATTTACGTTAATTTTTCCAGAATCGAAGTTCTGGTCGTTTAGTACCGAGAAAATGCTTTAAGGGATCGTGATCTGTGATAATCGTGATTTTTTTCCGTAAAATTAATGCGAAAATTGCTCAGTGATGCATAGACTACGACCAGCAACACCCTATCATAGGTTGAGTACCGTAATTCTGGGCCCTTCAGAGCTCGGGATGCATAGGCCACTGGCTGGTCTTTTCCTATTGGTCCTTGACTTAATATGGTGCCAATAGCATAAACTGAAGCGTTACTATGAATGGTTGTGTCATATCGGGCGATCGCATAATCGGTTCTTCGCATAGTTTATCCCTGAGGGTCTCAAAGACTGTCTGTTGTTCTTACTCCCAGACAAAAGGTACCGTTCGTCTCAAGAGCTTCGTTAAGGAAGAGCGATTTTTGATCGATTTAGTCGCAGGTCCGTTTCGTATACCCATGCCCATTCGAGCATATTCGTAGCTTCCATGGGTCCGGCGAATGCTGTTTTACTTGCCGATGCAGGATTCATAGGGATCTGTTAGAATCCTGATTTTAAGTCGATTGCTGTTATATATTTTGCTGCGGATACATTATCAATTATATCTGTTGTAATTGGTAGTGGGAAATTATCTGCCTTTGTTACGTCATTCAATTTTCGAAAATCCGTTACCAGACGCCATCTTTAGTTGCCCTTTGCATCTGGCTTCTTTGGTGCTATCCATATAGGAGAGGAGTATTCTGAGGTGGATGGTTTTAATCCCTGAGTCTATCATTTCCAATATTTATTTCTGCATCTCGTCACGCAATTCCTGAGGATGCCCGCGTAAAAATCGTCAAGTTTGGCTAAACATTATCTAAACTTTGCCATCGGCTAAACTTTATTCCATCTTTGTCAATGAGACTGAGCCAAACTTAAATATTTTGCGGTTTAAGTCAAGAAAAAGTTTAGATAACGTTCAGGGGAACTTTACCAAAACTATGTAATAAATTCAGCTAAACTGTAGCCAATCTTTTTTAAAGCATTTAGAATATTTTTGCAAACACCCGCACAAGTTCGGCTAAAGTTTGGCTAAACTTTATCAATACCTTTTTTGATAATCTGCGCGAATACGCGCACAAATTCGGCTAATGTTTGGTTAATCTTTTACATAACATTTTTTGAAAATGAGCACAAATTCAAGCAAAAGTTAGGCTAAAGATTAGCCAAACTTTATCAAAATATTATAATTAAATTGTCTTAAACTTCGCTTAATCTTATCTCGATCGTATTTCGGAAAGCATGCGTTGAGAATTCGAATTGCGCTGAAAAACTGCGCTTACGAGCAACAAACGATTACTGCAGTTATATCATTTAGTGTCGGCGTGAGTTGCGGATCGCGAGATCAAGTCCATTGTTTCAAGTTTGTTTAAGACTATTGGTCAAGTTCGGCTAAAGTCTTAAAAGTATGGCAGAAAGGTACAAGAAAATTTATAACCTTTTTAATCGATTTAATAATTCTACTCAGCTTCAAACATATTGGTTGGTTCGACAACGAAATACTTGTTATCTACTTTAAAATAATAACATATATTCAGTATATTTCTAGTATCTAGAGCTATATAATCATTATCAATTTTATCGCATGTATATATCGTTGATACGTACTCTTCTGTAACAGAGCACCTGAAACTTTTGCCTACATTACATCTCATAAGAATAACATATACAATACAATCATCAGTGCATTCCGTACATATATATACCTTCACAATTACAACCATATACTGATATAAATTCGTGAATAATTCCTATATTACACTCGTTAGTGTTCGTAACGTATTTAATACACGTAGAATTGGTTTTTTTTTGAATGCGTACTCTTCGCTCTCGTAATACATTCCATCTTTTAATAATCTTTTAAACGAGTGAATTTTATTAACATTTAAAGGGTTATAAAAAACTTGCAAAGAGTTGACAATATATTCTGCTAGGTAAGTAACCTTTTTATATAAATCTACTGCAAAAACATTTCGTTGTAAATATTTTGCTTTATATCTATGCGTACCAGATGCGTTGATCTTTTTGCAAAATTCAAACCCCAAAGTACCCGGTTCCAAATATTTTTGTTTTAATTCGGATAATGATAAAAACGTAGATACTGAGGAACAAATTTGTAGTTCTAGATATCTCGATCCGTGTACATATGACTTTAGAATTCCGTTTAAATTTTCAAAGGGAAAGCAACTCATTGTCCAAAGGGGTCCGAATTTTCTAACTTCATCAGCTAAATGCAAAAGTAAATGGACATTACATACTTGTAACGCCTCACTCACACATGTTAAAAACACATCGACACCTTGGGTTGCGGCGTCTTTCAAAAAAAGCTTTGTTATTGTTCCCTCTTCTGCCCGCGGATAAGCGCCTCGCGATGCAGCGATCGCTGTCGCGCCACTCAGCGTCGTTTCCCCTTCCTTACGAAATTACCTTAAGAAACATGTACCCACTCTAGGTGCGTGACGTCACGGCAAGCAGCGCCGAAATTGTAAAATCAAGACAGGGAGAAGCTGAGTTTTAACTATAAAAGACGGTACTCTACAGAGCTCCGCTCACTTTTTCTTTTGCTTCAGCTTTTTCAAATAGAAAACTCTAAGCTAACTAGCTACAGGCATACGTTTATCATGACGTATGCAAGCTAAAGCCAAGAGATTAAATTAAATAGATTATCATTATTAATAAACAGTAGTATTCAGAAAAACTCGAAGCTAATTAGCTATAGGCATACGTTTATCATGACATATGCAAGCTAAAGCTAAGAGAAATCATTTAATAAAAATTCAATATTCCTCTCTTGATAAAAAATTATAGAAAAAATTAATTATTTGTAAAATTTAAGAAAATAAATAAAATCAATAATAATAAAATCTTAATTCAATTCTAATAAATAGCAAAACCATACGTTTGTCGTGACGTATGTGAGCTAATGCCTGTACAAAATAAATGAAAGCTAATTGATAGAAAGAAAACAATTGTTAATCTTTGACAATAATCATACGTTTGTCATGACGTATGTGAGTCATAAATAATTTATTTTATTTTATTCTTTCTCGAATTTAATTAGCAATAGGCACACGTTTATCATGACGTGTGTGAGCTAAATATTGATAAGTAAAATAAACCAAAGTAATCCAACTCAATAAGCAAAAATCATACGTTTGTCATGACGTATGTGAGCTTAGAGAGCTTGAATAAAAATTAAAATAAAATCTCAAAAACACCTTTTTAATAGCGACATTCGTACGTTTGTCATGACGTACGTGAGCTAAAAAAAGGAACTGTTTTTATTTGCATATACGCTTTCGGGTCATAAAGAACTCTTGTAACGTTTAAAATTTTGAACGTCACATACTAAATTTTTTTGTCCATATAAAACTTTAAATTGCGAAACATACTTGAATAGAGCGTTTCTCGCGTTCGTTATCATCGTATCAGAAATACTTGATAAATTTAAAAGCGTAATGCTGCATACGAGTAATATGTGATGCTCGAAATATCGACTGGACATAATATTGTGTAAAACTGGTAAGCTGTATACTAATAAAAATAGTTTAAATTTCGACGCCTTCCAGAAAGCAGAATCAATAATTTTACGCGGAATTCTAGGGAGGAACGATGGCAAAGTAAGGCGCCTAATTTTGTCATCAACTACATTTATGAAAGCTAATAGGGAATAATTTTCTGTAAGATTATCTACGTCAAACCACAACGAAAGCAACTTTTTTGTTATACCTTGATATACCTTGATATTGTTACGCAATGCATAACATCAATGGCAGTTGAACTAACATAATCGTGTACAATTTTGCTTAGTATCGTTGGGCCTTTCACGCCATATACATTATTAACGCTGGTGTTATGCGCGATATCATCAAAGGAAATGGATTCGTCTGTCGTTCTTAACTCTAAATTTTCAACAAATGGATAAGTTTGGACATTGTCGTAACGAACAGTTTCTATTTTACAGTTGGGACAGCCAAATTTACCATTAAATTGTTGAATATTAAGGAACAATGCTTTTGCGCATAAGTCGCAGGTTCCACCTAAAATTAAAGCTCGCACACGTACAGCATCTCTCAAATTACTTCCGCAAAAATTTACACCACGGTATAATATTTTTATAGTTGGTAGAAAAACTTCTAAAAAGATATTAACTGCTGGTTTGTGCGGTCCAAACCATAAACCAGCTAAGATGATGTTCTCTTTTTTATTCTTAATTTATAAGGAAGCTCGTTAATCATGAGATAGAATGGCCAAATGCCAATTTTTGAGGATTTAAAGAGTGGCACTTCATCAGAATTCCACGAAAATGTTATATTATTATTATTTTCTAAAAAATCGTCCGGTAAAGAGTTATAAACTGTGCCATCGTAGATATCTTCGAAATTTGAAATATTTTTCTTTATACGCGTATTACGGTTGATTAAATTTTCAATTAATGTCGATCTTTTATAAAACGAAGCCAGTTGCTCTAATATACTAACATCAATAAAATATGCAGTACTCTCTATTTTACAGTTATCGCAAAATTGATTGGCTAATTTTGAAAAACACATCGAACAATAATAATGCCGAAGAAGCGGTAAGTTTACATTAGAAAAAAATTTTTTTAGCTTGTATAGCGATTTTATACACTTATTCGGCTTGACGCAGTGTAATTCTATTAATGATAATATACTGACTAAAAGCGCTCCAGATATTTTAAAACGTAGGGCAACTGTAAAAATTGCTAAAATACTTTCAGCCACCGAAATCGGCGCTCCAGGGTAAAGAGGCTCATTAGTAGAATCTTCAAACAAATTGGAACTATCTTGCGACAATCCACTGCTATCACTTGATAAATCTTCTTCATCAGACACATCAAATTCGTTTATTTAATGAGATAAGATATGTTAAAAGAAAATGTTTATATTTATTTTGATAGGTATTTCTGCAGTTTATTTTTTCCATATTTTATAAGAAAGTACAATTTATTAATAAAGTTAAAACAAAAAAGCAAAACCTGATAAAAGCCGTTGAACTGAGCCACCTGAATGAGACGTATTTGCATCGGAAAAATCTAGTAATTCGACCTCGTTTCGCGTAGCTCTTGATCGTCTCTCTACAAATATAAATATAAAAAAATCATAATAATACTCTTAAATTTATAGCAAAAATACTTTCCAACCTTGTTGACGAATGGGTGAAGAGCCGGCACTTTCGGAATAAGAATCACGTTTATTGCTCAAAAAATCGTCGTTATCACTGCTCTCAGAGGTGCTCTGCTCGTGGTTGAAATCTTCAGAACTTTCCTCACTTAAAATTTTGAGCAACGATAAAATTCTGTACTGACTTGCACGGGAATATTCCTTAAAATCTAATTTTCGCTTTGGCATTTCGAATCCCTAAGCTTAACCTATAAGATTAACATAAATTAATTAATAAATTTTTATTATTTATTTAAATTTATAGATCACAGTATAATTAACCTTCTTGATGTAATTTGTTCGTTTTTATCGCGTGAATTGATTTACAAATCTCGAATTTTTGTTGCGGCGCGAACTATACTGCGAACTTCAATTTACGGCCGTCTTGTGGATTGCCTTGCAGTTCAGTCCAAAGCTTAAATTCATTTGTCATCTTCTCCAACTTTTTAATACAAAGGTTAGCTTACTAGTTGCTACGCTAACATGTATTGCTTAATTTTGTGGTTGGAAACGAATCAAGCAAGCATTATTCTTGAAGAAGAAGTAAAAGAAAAAAATGGTACAGTCATCGCTAAATGGGGGAAAAGCTGGTTTCCAGCTAAAGTTATCCTGAAAAGCCGTAAGTTCTACAAGATTACATGTTATCAATATGTACTCTCATATATATATACTAGGAGGGGTACCCCCCTACTCGCTCCGCTCGTCCACCCCCCATTTTGTGATACAGGCGAATTCTAGAAAATAATTGTTGCATTTTTCTCATTTTTTTACCTGTATACGATATGAAACTGCATTTACCCAATTGATTTAGCGATATTATTGAATAGATTTATTTTTTCAGTCAAATTCCAGAAGATAATTTTTTATAACCATTATTTTATTTTAAAACTATTATTTCAATTTAAAATTTTCAGCAACACGATAATTGCGTCATTTTTAATTTTATTTACTAAATGCTCATTATTATCGTTTTCTGCTATGTCAATGATTAAATATTTCATAGACTGTATCGTTATACGATTTTGAAGTTAAAATTACACTTTCATAAAATGTCGATTTTACATTTTTTAATATCCAAAAATTTCATCTATAATAATTTCGTTTCTATAATTGATTTTGGGATTTTTGTTACTTTACTTTATCGATCATAGTTTGATAAAAAATTGCCATTGGCTACATTTAAAAGCCAAAATTTAAATTCGATATCATTTTCCGAAATTATTTTATTTTTCTTTAATAACATACATTTAAAATTTTGTCGCAGTATACCTATTTTTCATAATTATTTTAATATTGAGGAGGGGTTGAGGAGGGGTTCAATATTGAGGATGTTTCTGAGGAGTGGTTGAGGAATATCACTGAGGAGGGGGGAGGTGGGGGGTGGAGGGGGGATCGGGGAGGAGGGGGGAGGAGGGGGGAGGAGGGGAGAGGAGGGGGGAGGAGGGGGGGAGGATAGTTAAAGAGGAGCAGGAATATTTTTTAAATATATGAAAAATATCATTAAAATGATAAATATAACATAAATTAATGAAAAAAATGAGGAGAGGAAATGTTGAATGAGGAGGGGTGGAGGAGCGGGGAGGAGGGGAGAGGAGGGGGGAGGAGGGGGGAGGAGGGTGATAATCTTTGGTTTTGTCCTTATAACTATACAGGGTGTTCAAAAATGAACTGGCACGACCAGTATATCCCTGTTCAGAAAAATATTTTAAGCACTTTTTCGCTTTTGGCATTTTTTGATATTATGGCTAATTATCGAGTTATCGTTAATTAAAAACTCTGATAGTTAGCCAATCAGCGCGCGGACGGGCGCTGGTGGGCGGCGCTTTTCCCAGCGGGGATAGCGGCTTGGGCGGGGCGTTGCCTCACAAGCCTCCCCACTTCGCGGGCCCATCGGCGCACGGACACGCACTCACGGCGATGCCGCGCGAGTGTGCGTGCGTGTCCGTGCGCCGATGGGCCCGCGAAGTGGGGAGGCTTGTGAGGCAACGCCCCGCCCAAGCCGCTATCCCCGCTGGGAAAAGCGCCGCCCACCAGCGCCCGTCCGCGCGCTGATTGGCTAACTATCAGAGTTTTTAATTAACGATAACTCAATAATTAGCCATAATATTAAAAAATGCCAAAAGCGAAAAAGTGCTTAAAATATTTTTCTGAACAGGGTTATACTGGTCGTGCCAGTTCATTTTTGAACACCCTGTATAATATAGGGAGATATATACAGGGTGTTCAAAAATGAACTGGCACGACCAGTATAACCCTGTTCAGAAAAATATTTTAAGCACTTTTTCGCTTTTGGCATTTTTTGATATTATGGCTAATTATCGAGTTATCGTTAATTCAAAACTCTGATAATTAGCCAATCAGCGCGCGGACGGGCGCTGGTGGGCGGCGCTTTTCCCAGCGGGGAGAGCGGCTTGGGCGGGGCGTTGCCTCACAAGCCTCCCCACTTCGCGGGCCCATCGGCGCACGGACACGCACGGACACTCGCGCGGCATCGCCGATGGGCCCGCGAAGTGGGGAGGCTTGTGAGGCAACGCCCCGCCCAAGCCGCTCTCCCCGCTGGGAAAAGCGCCGCCCACCAGCGCCCGTCCGCGCGCTGATTGGCTAATTATCAGAGTTTTGAATTAACGATAACTCGATAATTAGCCATAATATCAAAAAATGCCAAAAGCGAAAAAGTGCTTAAAATATTTTTCTGAACAGGGTTATACTGGTCGTGCCAGTTCATTTTTGAACACCCTGTATATATAATTTAGACTAATGCACGACTCTTTTACTTTATAAGGATTCCTAATATTATTTATAATTATAAGAAGCCGCTTTATTTTGTTATAAAAAAAAATAAAAACAGGCAGATAGAACGCGACGTACGCTGGATTTCCTTACGTTTGGGAAAGCTACGCAGGTGGATTTCTTGTATTGAGGTTACGAAGAAGACGCTTTAATAAACAGGGATGCTTGTTTAGAACGCGGGGAGAGGAATAAAAGTTTTTTTTTAATGAAGATGTTGAAGCTTGAATTCGTGTAAAAAATTCAGACGTAAAAACATTGGTTTTAACAAGATCCCAACGGGTATGCGTTAAAAACCGATGTTTTGAAAATTCTGTTTTGCGCGAGGGCCGCCGATAGAAAGATAAAAAAAACTTTGTATAATATTACTTTCTAAACCTTGCCGAATTTTGGAGTCAAAATCATTGCAGTGACGACCTTGTCCCTGACTATGAAAATCAAAATAAAAAAAAAACTGTAAATTTATCATTATCCTGCAAACTGTTATTTAAAAAAATGACTTGAAAGTTTATTTATCTTGAGTAATATTCATATAGCGCTATTCTGTTAAATAGATTATTCAGTATAATAAAGGGAAGTAGGATACCGACAACGTCCGTTGTGATATGGCTGTTACTACTTAATTTCAGTGTAAATACTGCTACTGATTAATTTCATTTAATCGAGATATGCTGCCGTTTATTTAATCAATTTAAAGCCGAAAGATTCCGTTTTCATTTAAAATCTAGACAATTAAATATCCTGACTTGCAGGCGATATTTCATTATATTTATGTAAATAGTCGATATTTCGAAGGCGATATTTCATTATATTTTATGTAAATAGTCATTTTTTTATCATTTATAAAATAAATACTTCTAAAATTAACAATAGACAAATAAATCTAACATTAACATTTAATTTTGATTAAATATAAAACCCTTATCAGTTTATTTTGATTTATCTAAATTTGAATTTAAATAAGGCAATTTGTATCGTAAGTTTACCTATTTTTTACATATTTTTAAAGTATGTTTTATTTAAGCTACATTTTTTCGTATTATTGACTACCCTTTCTTTAGAAATAAAATTCAGCTGTGCAAAAAAAAGTAGAAATACTAATGTTAAAAGCTATAAATGTATGCTGTTCGCAAATGATAATTCAATAACAGTAGACAAACAGAAGCAACACTTATAAATTGACCATGATCACACTTCTTTTATAAAATATCATTGCACAATAATGCACAATTGACACACAATTGAAAGCAATCACTTTTTTTAATCATTGCTTCAGTCGCTTAAAATACCACACTTGGCAGAATACTCATTATAAAAAATAATGTCTCATTTATGCCAAAACGAGAATGCGAAGAATGTATTACATACTTTAGTTATAGTCAAGATTTATTCATTATTGTTGATTTCGAATAATTAATTAACTTTGCAGTGCGAAATATAAGTGATATTATGTATTTCGCGTAATTGCAACGGTAAGACTGTAACAATGCTTCGGGATGGCAGCGATTTGTTCGTTATAATTTTTATAGAGGTCAAGTAGCATTAAGAAAATCACTGCACAACACACGTTAAAAATTACCCATCATTTTGTACGATAATTTGTGCGCGTCGACGTCTGTTTCACCTTGCCGGCAAACTCGGCTTAAACTGAATTAGAGAGGGAAATATTTTTTATATATGTAGCAGAATTCCTGAATAAAAAAAAAAAGAAATGCCCAAGGGTTAAATAAACAAGCCGTCAAAGGAATGCGATAGATTCACTAAATCCAATATTGATTCACATCGAAAAAAATAAAGCAATTTCTACACAAATTTTTCTTGCAAAAATTATATTCGTTCTATTTTACAAATTTCAAGACTATTTTTTTTTGCGTAAATATACTTTCGGCGTTCATTTATAAAATAGGAAAGAATTATTTGTTTTTTTTTTTCATCGCTTGAATGCATTTACGTAAAAAATGTTCGATTAAATGTGCGTTCGTAATTTTTCCTCAATCAGCTAATTAGTAATACATAATTTCTTTTCTCACTTATACGTTTCACCAATTAGTCTTTTATTTCAATAGAAAATAAGGAATTTCTCGAATCGTTAGACGTCACGACTGACGGCGAGCTTATAACTCCCGATCGACGATCTTCTATAGCTGACGAGCTTTTGGCACAGAAAAAGCAGAAGCAAAAAAGCAATGCAATAAATGCTGCTTTACAGCGAGAGGAAAAAACTAAACAAAATGAGAAGTTGATAAAAATGAAGTCAGTTTTTGAAAACGCCTCATCATCAGAAAGCGATGAAAATGAGAAAAAAAGGTATAAATAATATATTTCATTTGATCAAATTTCTCTGATCAACAAAAAGATGATCAAATTTAACAAAACTGTAGTGATAAATCATTGGATGGAGATCATTTTTTGAACGAAAATGATAAGCACGACACGGTAGATGATGTGGCGAGCAAGACGGTGGGTTATGCAGCGAAATACGCAGAGGATGAAGTAATGAGCGAGATGGAGGCCAATGCGTCGAAGTACACGGACATTGAAAAGACTGCGAGCAATGAAAAAGCAAGTTCAAACAACAAACTACGAACTTGCATTTGTTCGCAATTTCCAAAAGGTACAAAGGCAAAAAAGTTTATGTTAATAAAATAACTGTGTATATATTTTTTATTACAGTTACACCAGAGCAACTTCGAAAGCTAAAGGAAGTCTTGGAATTGACAGAATCAATAGCAGAAATTAAAGGAAGTCAATCTCGAAAATTGACACTTGAAAAAACAGAATCACGGGTAATGCTTTATATTCTAAGTTACTATAATAAAGTGCATAAATATACGTGAATATATTAACCATTATTTATATACAGGGTGAAGTGGCTTCTTCAGTTTCTTCATAGACTCGAATGGATGCTGAAGTGAGTATTATTATGTAAATCATATTTTTTTGTTTTGGTGCATTAAATTCATACGTTTTTGCAGGTAGAACTTATACAAGGCTCCAACATTTTTGTAAATGCTTGCGAGATTGATAATATACAAAAAATGGATAGAAAATCTCCTCGAGAAAGAGTCAGAAAATTAATGAAATTAATTTTGGGCGAAGAAACGTTAAAAAAAAGTTCGCTTACTGGAAAAAATGGCTGGACACCGATTCCTCAAAATATTCTTCTCGCAGTAGAGAGTAAGTAACAAAAAAAAAAAATAATAAATTAATGATACACATATACAGGGTGTCAATTAAGTCCCGGGACGGCTGAATATTTTCAGAGGTAATGTAATTCTGATAAAGGTCAAGGTCATTTCTTAAGTAACTTTCAACGAGGAATCTAATGGTGACATTCACTTTGACCTTGGACTTGACCTTGAAGGTTATTTCAAGGTCAACTATTTTTTTTTAAATAGGAACCCCCATTTTTAAGACTGGTAATCGATAGAGCGGGAAATTTTACATTCAGATACGTAATTAAGTCAGAGGTAGTGTTTGAACTTGAGGGTTACTCCAAGGTTATTTACACTCCAGCAAGGTTCTTAGATACCTCTGAATATTTTTGCAAGCGGCAAAGCTATTCCTCGTGTAACTTTCAACGAGGAACTCAATGGTGACCTTATACTTGACCTTGGACGTGACCTTCAAGGTTATTTCAAGGACACCTATTGTTTTTAATGGAAATCTTCATTTTTACACTGGCAATCGATAGAGTGGGAAATTTCATTTCGAAAATAGTATTTGACGTGATCTTTAGAAGGTCAAATCAAGGTCAATTTTGGATAAACTGTCAAAACATTGTCGTATTCAAACTTTAGAGGATTTATGAAAGACTAAATGTTTGAAAAAGTTGTGAAACCAACAACATTGACCACCTTGACTTTGAGATCAGCTTTGCACATTATTTGGAGGTTCAAGCACTTTTTAAATTAATAACCTTACTATCGCCCTTATTCTTACTTTTAGCGTTACCCAGAAACAATGACGTGGACGTAGTAACTTCTGTTTCCTTTGGGGTGCTTGATTAACGTGAGTCCCCTTGCCTCTCACGATTGGTGTGCTAAAGTCTTTTGCGTTTTACTTAATGATTCAAAGTTTAACGGCGGTGCTCAAACTGAAAACCTTCAACTTCTTGACAAAAAGCTAGGCGATTGTAAAAATGAGTTACAGCATCACGAATCATCCCTCTATCGATTCTAGCAGCCTCTTGCATAATTCGATTGCGCAGTTCATCTAAATTGTCCGGTTTAGTGGCATAAACTTTACTCTTAAGGTAACCCCAGAGGAAGTAATCGAGTGGTGTCAGATCCGGAGATCTAGCAGGCCACTCGATTTCACCCCTTCTTCCAATCCATCTATGAGGAAACTGAGCATCCAAATATGCTCGAACATCTCTACCAAAATGAGGGGCTGCTCCATCCTGCTGAAACCACGTTTCATCGTAATCATCAACTGCTATCTCTCTAATTCGTGGTATAATTTGATTCCTAAGTAGCTGTTCGTATGAAGCGGCAGTAAGATTACCCTCGATAAAAAAGGGGCCTACAAGAGTATTGTTTAAGATGCCAGCCCAAACATTCAACTTGTGTGGATATTGTGTGTGATTGTCCAACATCCATGCAGGATTTGTGTCTGACCCATATCTACAATTGTGTCTGTTAACTTCACCCTTTAAAGTGAAAGTAGCCTCATCCGAAAAAACTATATTGTATAAAAATTGAGGATCTGCGTCTATTCTGTTCTGTTCATCATCGCTTCGCAAAACTCGATCCGGCGATCAGGATCATCGTCATTAAGCTCCTGTACCAAATGGACTTTATAAGGATGAAAACTGATGCTTTTCAGAATTTTTCGTACAGTTTCATGAGAAACGTCATGCTCATGCCCAGCTCTACGTAAACTAAGATGTGGATTTTCAATAAATGCTTTAGCAATTTCAATCTGCTTATCCGCAGTTGCTACAGATTGTGGGCGACCAGTTCTCTGAAGATCATTGACAGTCCCAAATTCTGCGAATCGCCGTACAACCCTTTCGACTGTAGATTTTGAGATAGGTGTTTGTCCGTCTTCATTACGAAAATGGTTATTAAACAACGTACGAACTTCGAGGTAAGATCGGACTCGATCTCCCCAACCACGCATCATCAATAAACTTATCCTTTCTCGCGTCGAAAGTTTAGCATACGCCATTGACTTTTATTTAGATATGAATAATACACGAGTCAGAATATTTATGTATTTCAATTTAGTTTTAATTTGTTTATTCAGAGGAAAAAGAAGAATAGTGGTAGCGACTCGTCCGCAAAAACTAAGCTAAAAACTTATCAATTGCAAAGAAAAACGAATTGTTCAAAAAGAAATGTTTACAATGAAGGAAAATGTTTATTACATAAAAAAATTTTTGTTTAACTTGTTCTTAAATTTATTTTGAACTCATGAAAAGGTTAAGAAAATGAACAGTGACAGGAATTTTTTAACAAATAATAAAATAAGGACTATCAGTTACAAAAGAAATATTTAAAAGTTTAGAAAGAAATTTAAAAAAAAATCAGAATTAAATAAAAAAACTTCTTATAAAAAAATCACAGAAATTTATTCGCAATTTATAAAATGAGCTAAAAATACAAAGAACTTGTTTAAAAAGAATAGGAGGTTTGTCGGTTTGTGGGATAATTTTAGAATTTATATTTGTAGGTATTTGGGTTTATTATCCATATGGGTGTTAAATTTATTGATTTAGGGTTCAAAGATTATGAGTTCAGGGTTCATGAGTTTGCAATTTATGAATTTGTTAATTAATGGGTTTTAAATCTACCGGATTGAAGTTGGACACATAAATGTCAAAGCCTGAAACACCGAACCCATGAACCCTCAACTCACGCTAACCAATCGCGAGAGGCAAGGGGACTCACGTTAATCAAGCACCCCAAAGGAAACAGAAGTTACTACGTCCACGTCATTGTTTCTGGGTAACGCTAAAAGTAAGAATAAGGGCGATAGTAAGGTTATTAATTTAAAAAGTGCTTGAACCTCCAAATAATGTGCAAAGCTGATCTCAAAGTCAAGGTGGTCAATGTTGTTGGTTTCACAACTTTTTCAAACATTTAGTCTTTCATAAATCCTCTAAAGTTTGAATACGACAATGTTTTGACAGTTTATCCAAAATTGACCTTGATTTGACCTTCTAAAGATCACGTCAAATACTATTTTCGAAATGAAATTTCCCACTCTATCGATTGCCAGTGTAAAAATGAAGATTTCCATTAAAAACAATAGGTGTCCTTGAAATAACCTTGAAGGTCACGTCCAAGGTCAAGTATAAGGTCACCATTGAGTTCCTCGTTGAAAGTTACACGAGGAATAGCTTTGCCGCTTGCAAAAATATTCAGAGGTATCTAAGAACCTTGCTGGAGTGTAAATAACCTTGGAGTAACCCTCAAGTTCAAACACTAGCTCTGACTTAATTACGTATCTGAATGTAAAATTTCCCGCTCTATCGATTACCAGTCTTAAAAATGGGGGTTCCTATTTAAAAAAAAACAGTTGACCTTGAAATAACCTTCAAGGTCAAGTCCAAGGTCAAAGTGAATGTCACCATTAGATTCCTCGTTGAAAGTTACTTAAAAAATGACCTTGACCTTTATCAGAATTACTTTACCTCTGAAAATATTCAGCCGTCCCGGGACTTAATTGACACCCTGTATATTCATGACTATTAAATATTAAAATTTCTTCTAGAATTCGTTAATTCTAACGTCGCCAAACAAAAATATGCCATTGACTCTAAAGATTATAGAGCAACACTGACTGCGTACTGTACTACTCTCCGAAATCCTAAGCTGAAGCTAATACCAATGGAAAGCAAAAGCAATTATGCTGCTGAAATTTTATCTGGCAATGAGTATTTGAGCGACAATGACGAAATAAATTCCCAATCCCAAGCAGAAAAAATAAAAAAGAAAGGAGGAAGAAAAGAACCACTCGATGATGCTGAGGACAGATTTAAGTATGTATCAAGAAAGCGAACTTACACCGAGACTTCTAAATCATCTCCTCGTTAAGGCACTTTTAACAAAAAAAAAATAAAACAGTAATTACCTTGTTATCCTTATGAATATGTATTATTAAATAATTATTAAATAGAATTATTAAATTGATTAAAATGTTTTAAATTTTCTTATACCTTTCTGCCAAAAGATGTTTATATTTCACCCCATTTAATTTTACAATTGAAATTGACTTGATCGCACGACCCGCAACTCGCGCCAACACTAAATCATATATCTGCAGCCCGCAGTTTTGCACCTACCGTTTTGGAAAAGATTAGCCCAACATTAGCCAAACTTGTGCGCGTATTCGCGTAGATTATGAAAAAAGGTATTGATAAAGTTTAGCCAAACATTAGCCGAACTTGTGCGCGTATTCGCGCAGATTATCAAAAAATGTATTGATAAAGTTTAGCTAAACTTTAGCCGAACTTGTGCGCGTATTCGCGCAGATTATCAAAAAAGGTATTGATAAAGTTTAGCCAAACATTAGCCAAACTTGTACGCGTATTCGCGCAGATTATCAAAAAATGTATTGATAAAGTTTAGCCAAACTTTAACAGAACTTGTGCGGGTGTTTGCAAAAATATTCTTAATGTTTTGAAAAAGATTGGCTATACTTTGTCTTAATTTAGTACATGCTTTTGGTAAAGTTTCCCTGAACGTTATCTAAACTATTTCTTGACTTAAACCACAAAATATTTAAGTTTGGCTCAGTCTCATTGGCAAAGCTGGAATAAAGTTTAGCCAAAGGAAAAGTTTAGATCATGTTCAGCCAAACTTTACGATTTTTACGCGGGTGTCGATATTGTTCAGCATACGCTTTCCTGTGTCGGTTTGTTGCTATGAAGTTGCCAAATAATAGATCAGATCCTAAGTCTGTCAGAGGTATGAATCCCATTTCTGCTTTCTCATTAGTTACCCGTGCATAAATGATTCCTATCTACGATTGATATCTACTTTTTATTTCTCTCATTTATTAGGACGAAACTGCTATTACATTACTTACGATGAATGCTTATTTTACGAATCAAAAACTCTATCCATATTAAAACTAGTATTTGGGCTGTTGTCTATTAGTAGGGGCCTCTAAGCATAGCGTTAGTTTACCTTCCTCAAATTTGGTCGTGTAAAGGGAGAAAGAAAGCGAGTTAGTCAGTCGCAGAGTGTCGTCGGGAGCGCGTTCAATGATATTGCGCTATCGCTGCAATTGTTAATAGTTCACGTTAAATGTGATTGATACGAATATGTAAACATACCGAGGCGGATAAGAAATAAACTATTTTTTATTAACTGTTAACAGCATTTTGTGCTGGCACGTACAACTAGTATTACTTTACTAAAAGAATTTGTGTGCAGACAAAAAAATTGTGTTTTCTCATTTCGATAGATTATCAGTCATAAAATCTTAACTGGCTGGATGGATCATTGTACGATCTCACCTTAATTGACTGGAATCACTGGAATCACTGGTATGATCGGAATATGTCACAATCGGCATATGATCTTCTGTACTTGAACCTTGATATTACATCCAAGGTGTAACTTTTTGTGCCCAAGTTAATAATCCATTGTAAAAGAGTCTAGCCGGGTAAGGGGTTAAAAATGCCCCAGCCTGGATTTTTATTTAAAATTGGTTATCCGAAAGAACATTATTAAACACTTCTTCTACCAACTTAAGCAAGCTGTTCGCTATTTAGCAGAAATACTGAACGAAAACAACGAGTTGAATATCGAATATGTTAAGGTTAAACTTGAATTCATTAAAGTATTAATTAGATCAAGCCATATAAACAGAAAAACTTACACAGCGTACATTCATTATAAATCTAATAATATTCGCTATTGAAAAATCTTACGTAAGTTCTTACGTGAGATCTTGTGCCAAAATCTGATCTGAAATTTTTTTATTTATTTTAATTTTTTCTGATGTGTAACATCATTTTTTTAAGTTCCGCATCTGAAAAAATTCCCATAAAAAAAAAAATTCTTTAATAACAAGTTTATCCACATTTTGCACGGTGTTTAGTCCTTTATAAATAAAAAAATTTCAGATCAGATTTTTGCATAAGATCTCACGTAAGAACTTATGTAAGATTTTTCAAAAGGATTGAATACAGTGGCATCTTACGTCATTGCTGTGATTTCCTAATGGTTTAAGAACTGTTGGATGTTGCTCCCATGTAGCTGCAGTTATTTATTTGTTGTCAAATGGAAGGAATGGAATGTCAATGAACACTCTTATTCAAATGAGTAAAATGGGGTTTCTCTTCTTTAGGAGTAATTCAAAGATTGAGGTTTGATTTTTGTAATCAATAATGACTTGAAAAATAGTTACAACTAACCAAATCGTCGAAAAATTGAATTTTTTCGCTTTATCAGTTAAATCCATCTTTTTTATAAAGATTCAATAAAAACCAAAATTTTCCATTCCAACGAAGAGCCTGAGGCATCGGGCGAAGAAGGCGACAGGTCTCCACAAGCTCCGAGGGATGCAATTGCGGACAGCAATTCGACGTCTCAGGGTGCTGAACGGTTGCGAATACGTGTACCTGCGAGGAGGAAAATAAACATGCGGCGGCTCCAACTGTGGGAGAGAAACGGGGTACAGCGGTACCGAAAAAGAAGCGTGGCAGATCATGGAAACCGAATGATTCGGGAACAGCAAAAAGGCGTCCCGGTAGACTCGGTAGAAGAAACCAGAAATGTCCACTAGCGGGCTCGGCCAAGTATCTCCGAGTCGGAAACGTTCTCATGCAAGGAAATAGATCATGAGAAATGCCATGAAATTTTCTGTTTCAGATGGACGTCAAGTGGACGATCAAGCTCGATCTGGAACGAGCGGAGCAGCTGATGGCAGAGGCCATCAACTGGGCATATGCCTAGAAAGAAGCGCCAGCGGCCGGGGATGTGCTGGCCAACCTTATGAAGGCAATCCACCTCCAGAGAGATGCCTTGGTGAGCGAGATGTAAGAATGTTGGACTAACAACTCTTATGAAGGGGTGACTTTTTCTCAATCCTAGTCAAAGTTTGGATGTTGAGAACGCTGGTTGGTTGGATGTTGCGGAAGAAAGTGAAGGGTTGATCAACGATGAGGGATACTTTGCTGAAGACTACCGCAAGATAGTCATAAACGTAAAAAATGAACTCATCCTTACGAGATCCAGGGTGTTACGTCCCTGTTTCACTTTGCTTTTTCTGATTTCATTTTATATTAAGATTTTGCATTTTCTAATTTCTGATAATGAATTTCTCATGCGCTGTGTACACCGATACTTAACCGGCCAAAAAGAGACGAAAGTTTCAAGTTCAGAAATGTATCTGGCTGCACCTTCGCGCGTGTAAGAATGCTAGGGGAGGTTTTCGCTGACGAAGTGCGACCGAAGTTAGTCGAGTCTCTCTCTCTCTCTCTCTCTCTCTCTCTTTTTCTCTCTCTAACTTTACTGCAAGATTAAGAGAGAGACCCGAACCGAAATCTATCCTGCGATAAGCCGAAACGACAATTTTTCAAACGAGTGATCGCGCTCGCGTTTCTCGGCGTCCGCGCCGGGCAAATCGTGTAGGAAGGAGAGAGAGAGAAAGAGAAAGAGCGTCGCTTGGAAGAGTAACGTTACTGTCTTCCTTCTTTCTCACTCCCTTTATCCAAGCGTCAGGCGCACACAAAAGCGTTTGTGTGGCGAGCGTCACGTCACAGAGCTTAGGACTAGGTTAGGGTTAAGATTCAAATTTGAAAACTCTTTTATTTTATTTAAAAGGGGAAGAACAATAAATTATCAGAATCTTTAATAAAATTTGATACAAAGGATTTTCCCTTTTTCACTCACTGTTTAACAATTTTTCAAATTAGTAACATTTAAATTCCACACAATTTCTTAATTTCCACTATATGTGTATGTAGTAAATTAACTGTATATGAGCATTAAGCTCTCTTGTGTTACTGTGCGAAGCAATCCAAGCTGGGTCGACCTCCTGCATACGTCCCCTCGGACAAGCCCACTGGCAGCTAGTCTCTCCGGATGCCAGGTGCCGAGTCCAGGGTTAGGACTAGGAGCGAGCCCTGCTGCCTCAGCTTCTGCTTGTAAGCAAGCGAGCCCCTCCTAAAACACCTCTCCCTCCAATCAAGACGTTTTTGAAAATTTCAAGATTGAAATAAAAAGTATAGAGTGGTTGGTGCCCTAAGTCACAGTTTCTAACGAGTATAAAATTCGATTGTTCAATCATATTCAAAAGGATAAAATAATCCATATGAGTTTTCGTAGTTGGCAATTGTACAAGTATCCATTGCTACCTGTCACATCAAAGCAAGTGTGGGCTGTCAAAACGTCCAATTAGTTGAAGTACGTTGAAGTAAATGAAGTACGTTTTTCTACCTTAGAAACAAGAAATATGGAAGTACAAATTTAAAATTCGATTTTTCACCGATCTTTCGGTTTGTTTTAAACTTTAATAATTTATTACCTAGTGTAACGGGGTATTGCCTCTGATTTGTCTTGCAGAGAAATCCCATTTCTCCGCGAGACAAGGTGCAATGGGGCACGTACGAGTGCCCTGCGAGGGTCTTTCGTCGGGATGCGCGCGAGCACTCGACGGCAAGCTCGTGTCGCCGCGGTCCGTTTATAACATGAGAGTACTCCTGTACTCCCACTTTAAATACTGGTGTGCTGATTGCGGGTGCGTTCCTTGCGCCCGCGCCCTTATCCTCCTGTCGAACAGCTGATGCTGGCCGCTCAGCTCTCTTGAACGACACGGAAGTACACCGCAGTACCCCACGTCACACTAGATAATAAGTTATGTTAGAATTTTTTTCTAATAAGTTAATAAAAAAGACATTATCTATATTTCTTAGTATCTGCGACACATGGAAAATAGAACAAATATATTAATACTCTCTTGAATAAAATATGTAATTTCTTGAAAAAGAAAAATAACATTATGAAAAAAATAGTAAAAAATATATAGGCACTTTATTTATTGCGACTTAGGAGTCATCTGTTTCACTTTTTAATAGGGATCGCTAAAAAATAGTCCTACGTCTATTTTTTGGCTAAAAATGTTGAGGAAATTCCTTATACTTTCTTTTACATTTTAATATTTAAAATAATTTTTATTTTATTGCTTATTTTCAGACACAACTGTCCGCGGTAAAATGATAAAAGATCAGCAGCGATTATTTACAGTAAATAAGGTACCAGGGTTTGCTGCACAAATGCAACTACAAAATTTAAGTAAGACATCTAATAAAGATTTCCTTGGCCCTGTCTTCAAAGGCATGGATAATGCAAGCGGTAAAATTCAAAACACTGTAAGAACACGCGATAATTCACCAAAAGTTCCACGACCACGCAGCGAAGAAATTCCTTTAGAGGATATGCGGCTACGAAAAATGTCTGATACATCAAATTCATCTACTAAAATGGATTATAATGAAGTTAATGTAATAACAGCAACTTCATTCAACGAAGAAATATCAAATAAATGTTCTGAAGAAACCTCATTCACTGAAAAACAAAGTTACGAAAGCAGTAATCTTAGGATAGGCAAAGTTGAAACTGTATAATTATAGTAATCTTATAACTGCAGAGAGTACTAATAAATAGTTACATCAGTTAATATTTGATTTCTAGTAATATTAAATTTATATATTTTATTGTTTATTCAATTAAGTATAATTCTAATTAAATAATAGAATGTTACCAATTTACGAAAATACTTACATTTTGTACCAAATTAAATATCTTTTTTGGATGATTATTGCTTATACCATTTTTATAAATATCCATGAGCCTAGATGTTACGTCCGTATAAGGTTTGTCTGTATTTCTTTTTCTTTCATTGTACCGATTTTATTCAATGCACATAACGAACTTCAAGACTTCATGCGCTGTGTTCACCGATACTTAACCGGCCAAAAAGAGAAAAAAGTTTTAAGGCTAGAAAAGTATCTCATTGGACCTCCGCGCGAGTAAGAATGCTGGGGGAGGTATTATTATCGCGAATTATTAAATTAATTTAAACTCCAATTATTAATTTTATAAAATTAAGATATATTAAGTCCATCCGTTCTCCTATCTATTCGGAGATCGCGATACGTCCGCGCCGTGCACCTATTGCCACGCCGTCTTGAACATCATCCACATCCAGGAGTTGCTGAAGGATTCTACTACGTAAGTGCGAAAGGTAAATCGAAATACATATGTATACGTATATATATTTTTATTCGTTTGCGTCATCATCCGAAAGTGCCAGTGTGCGTAGGGGCACTTCAGTATAATTTGTTTAAATTTAATCTCCCGCTTAGAGTAGGGACATGGACGAAGGCTGGTCATCGAGTTCGCGTAATGTTTATTTAAATAAAAATTAGAAACGCGCTCGCGTTGTTCACCTCCCCCACCGATTTAGATTAGGCAAAGAACGAAGAAAGAGAGAGAGAGAGAGAGAGCGCGCGCGCTACAGTAGTAATCGTCGCGTCTCGATTTCCTATCACTCTCACCCTTATTCAAGCGTCATGCGCTCACAGAAGCGTCTGTATGGCAAGCGTGACGTCACAGCGTTAGTATAGGTTAAGCTAGGATAGGAATAGAAATTTAAATTCAAATGAACTCCCCTTTTCACTTTTTATTAATTCAACATTACAATTTTCTTCTACAAGAATAAAAAGAGTTCAGAATAATTAAACAAACAAAAATAGAAATATATATATCAAAAATCAGATTCACAAAAATCTAGAAAACTCATACTCTTAAAATTACAACTAACGACTTTTGATACATATCAGGACCTCTCGATTGCCCTTCGGATCCTGTCGAAGCCATCTGAGCAATCTCAGCCCACAGCTGGCTGCTCGCACAGTTACCACTGTAACTAGGATTGAGACTCCGGGTTGAGTCTAACGTTTGGCGCTGCAAGAAAACCCAACTTCCTCGTGCACTTCGAGCCTACAGCTCTTCAAGGCAGCTTGACGAGTCGACATAATCACTTCTCGCAGGCTCAATGGTTTGAAACACTCACTTGTTGCACTTATACAAAATTAATACAGTCCTTGTGTGGAGGAGCGTTAATCACTCCCAGTCTTCACGTACACTACTCGCCTTATCGCTCAGGATACTTGAGCGTTTCAAGGTAAGGCAAACTCTAGGCACTGTTACTCAGTTGTGCACTGGTTTTCTTGGAGGTCGAGAACCGGATCCTGGGTACTGGGATCCTACTGCTTATTAAGGCGTAATAGTGGTCGCTCCAGATGCCAGCTGTAGCGACTCCCCATGTGCACTTCTAATAATCTACTGGTACATCCAAGCAGCCTTCTAAGCATAGCCCTGCTTAAGAGAAGCGTGTAAAACGCCCTTCAGTCAACTGTACTCTTAAAACACAAAGACAATTACACAAAATACCCTTCTCTTTCCCAATTTTGAGCAAGATTCACCCAACTCCCATCCTCAACAGAAAATACTTATCTGAAAACACCAAGAAGGTAGCTTCCTCCCTCTCTCCTCTCCTTCCAGTCCCTTTTCTCTTTTGGCAAGAATTTCATTTGAAGTAAAAGCCTGAGCTTGTTGTCACCGGACTAGTCTTGGGTGGCATAATGAGCTGCACGGTCAACACGAGGCACACTGTAAAGCCCAGTGCGCACTTAACCCGCTTTTCGAGTTGCGTGTGGCTCAGCAGATATTGCGTGTATCTGCAGGACGACTTTAAATTGTCCTTCCTGGCGTCTACGGTCAAGAGACCGTAAGAATTTGTAAATCATTGTAATTTATTTCTCGGATACAATCAAGGCCTCCAATATCTATTTTACTTGTTCGTGGCATTCCTTTGAGTATTCCGCGGGACGACTCAACGCATACCGATTATTCCGGTTCCTTAGCCCGACCAATCGGAAACCGCCACTCTCCAGTAGAGCTAAGCGCCCGGCATCAGCTGTCCAAGCGACGGACAGCTACGCGAGCGCGAGGAATCTGCTCGCCTTCAGCACGCGAGTACGAGAAGCGAGAGAAAAGGCGCCAATTAAACAGGTTTGCCCAAAAAAGAAATGTGCTCCTTGGTTTGGTCCTCAGCTTAGGCAGCTTGTCAATAAGCGAAACGCAACTCTCAGGAGATATAAGCGCACAGCTGAGTCGTCGCTTCTTGATGAGTATCTAAGACTGAATAGGGAGGTCAAGTTAAATTATGAACGAGACTCCTACATACAAAAACATCTTGTAACATCTCTCGATGAGAATAAAAATGTATGGAAGGATATGCGAAACCTTGGCCTTCTCCCACAGCGAAAGGAGGAGGGGTCTCACAGTTTAACCCCAAGTGCCCTCAATGAGCATTTCACTGAGGTTTCATCCTCTCCCTCGGAAGACATAAACGAAGCTAACAACCTTATAAACTCTGCGAGTGATGACGGTTTTAATTTCAAATCTGTCAATTTTAATGACGTGGTCCTAGCGATATCACATTTTTCCTCGCAGGTGAGAGAAGAGGGTGGAAGCCCCGACGAAATACTCGGATTTTCGACCAATAGCGCAGCTTTGCTTCCTTTCTAAGGTTTTGGAAAAAAAAGCCCATGACCAAATCACGTAGCACTACTCAAACTGACGGACGATGTGCGTATGGCCATTGACAAGAGGAAGGTCACTCTTCTTCTTTTATTCGATTTCAGTAAAACATTCGATACCATCTCCTCAGCTAAGCGTCTGGGAAAGCTGAGAGGTTTAGGGTTTACCAGGACGGCTCTTTATTGGATTAAATCATTTTTACAAGGCCGCTCTCAAATGGTTATCTCTGCAAAGAATGGAAATTCAGAGTATATTGAAACCAATCTGAGAGTTCCACAAGGGTCCGTCTTGGGTCCCCTACTCTTTTGTCTTAACGTCAATGACCTACAAAACAGACTTCACGGACTTGACATTAAGCACATTTTCTACGCAGATGACCTCCAGATATATCTTCATACTACAAAAGAGGATCTATCGGAGGGTCTGACTCGACTGTCTCTAACGGCACAAAAAGTGGCAAAGTAGGCGGCTTGCTTTGGACTCCAGCTGAATACCGGCAAAACCAAAGCAATTTACTTTGGCTCGAACAGGAATGTGAATTACATTAACAGCAGGTCACTGCCAGGTGTTGGGCTGGGGAACGGAGTATACGTTCCGTTCAGCAAAAAAGTCACTAGGAAAATCAATACAGCCCTTTATAGTCTGCGGTTTATACGGGGGGCTGCATCAATGAGGCAGTACGCAGGAGGCTAGTCGAGTTTTTAGTCCAACCACATCTACAACGGACGAACAGCGATCCGACTGCAAAGACTAAGCAATGCATGTGTGAGATATGTTTACTGAGTTAGGAGGGATGATCACATTTCCCCCTACAGAAGGCAATTGGGATGGCTCAGAACAGACTCCCGCAGGCTGTACTTCACAGCACTGCTATTATACAAAATTATCAGAATGAGAGAGCCTAGTTATCTACTTGATTTCTTTTCTGTGTACTCTCCGAGAGCTACTGTTAGGGGTGAACCGCAGGAACTGAACATCCCCAGAGCGAGCACTGAAACTGGAGCCGGGGCATTCCAAGTACAGGGAGCTCGTTTATGGAACTCCCTTCCTGCTTCTATCCGCCACCTGCCATCTTATACCGCTTTTAAGAGGATGCTGCGCCAATACCTTGTAATAATCGGGTTTTGTATGGGGTAGGAGGAGGTGTTCCGGTTGCCCCTGGACTCAGTACGTTCAGGCGCACTATTCGCGAACGGGCTTACTACACCCGTTCAAACCCCAAGTTGCCACGCTCAATACGCGTGCAACACTAAAACGTAACGAGCTCAGTACGCTCGAAACCCCATACACGGCACTTTGAATAATAATACAAACTTTTACTCTGAACGGAAATAAATACACGTTATTATTTCACTTAAAACTATTCTGAATTTTTATTCACATAAAAATATAAAAGAAATACAAAAATAGAATCAACTTAAGTAATATAAAACGCCTCGAGCGTGCTCTTTAAATCTAGTACGCGGTAACTACTAAACTAAACGCAAACCTTAACCATATCGTAACGCGGAGAGTCCAACTATGAGTGGACTGCACTCAACAGTCAGCTCCCGCTCGATCTGAGGCGCGCCCGGTGGGAGAGACTGTCGCGGTGGGAACGGCGTCCCGCGGTGGGAGAGCGTCGCGGAGTGGGGACGCTCAAGAGCGCACTTTCTCTCCGGCCGTCGCAGTCGCGCTAACGCAAGTATATCTTAAATATACGCGCATTGCGTACCGACTTATGTTCGTAGCAAGCGCAAGCAATACCTTTGTTACAACCTGTTGGCGATCCCTAACCTACAATATCAAATTTTCATCCATACTGCTGGGCATAGGTCCGGTGAACTTAGATCTATTCAAGTAATTTGACGGTGATATTTTTAATATCTGTGATAATTTCAGTATTCATATATGTATTTATTATTTATTTAATTGTAAATTGATTATTTCACCGGGTGTCTTTTGTAAAGATAACTTTAAAGATAATCCTCACAAAGGAAATATGTTTTTGTACGTGTAAATTTTTGCCAACACAGTTGAATAAAGGAATATCTATCTATCTATCTATCTATCTATCTATCTATCTATCTTGTAAACGGGCCACGGCGATGCTACGAAACCAAGAAAAGAAAAGAAAATATTCCAATATTTCAATTTTTCTCTCCTCTCTCAAACAGAAATAAAACATAACCTTAAGAAAGGGTAAATAATAACAATAAAAAAGGGAACAAAATAATTAATCCGACTAAATCCAAATAAATTTTTTTTATTAATTACCTTTTCTCTTCTTTAAATTTTTGATTTTCCTACCTGTCTTAACAAAGGATATTAAAGGAAAAATATTTTAAACAATTAATCAAATAGGAATTTAAACCAAATTAAATAATCCTTTTTATTAGCTAACACTAATTAGTAAAATAGCCAACATAAATAAACTAAAATAAATAAATAAATATATTAATTTTTTTTATCCGTTTAATTGACCTCCCTGATTTAAAGAGAAAAGGAGAAAAGGATGCTCGTAGCAGTCTGTCTGCTTACCCCGAACGAATACAAGGAACGAAGAATTCCTACACATTCGTCGAACCTCCAAGGACCATTACCATCCTGGCAACACAGAGTATCTTGAAGAAGATCCTTGTCGAAATGCAGGAGATCTTAGACAGATCACCAGCCTTGCAGTAAACAGACGACCTGCTTTTAAATCCAAAAAGAAGCATGGCACTCAACGGTCCAGCCGTCACAAATGCTTCAAAGTGCACACTTCAAATTTCGCGCTCCAAAATGTATTTGTCGGGGTTAGAGAGTTCAATAGACGAAATATGCCGCTCGAGGATTTTATCCAGGATATCAGGAACGGCACTATTTAGCGACGGCGGGCCAGGCCTAGAATTCAAATCCGGCATCCCAAGCTACCACTCCGACTACGACAGACACAAAAATAGACGTTTTGCGGGAGAACGAGGATGTCCTGTTGTCGCATTAAGTAAGGGACCCGAAATTATAGATGATTTAGATGATACAGACAACGATCCTATGCGGATCCCTTTGGGGATTTCCAACGGGACGAAACCTTATCTATATTTTATGATAGATAATAGCTCGACATTAAATGTAATAGGAACACACCTATGTCATTCCATATTGTGTCTGGGTATATCTGAAGAAAGAGGGCGCGATCATCTCCTATTATAATAACGCTCTAGTAGTATAGAGTGATGTTATGAATCCCATCCCCTTTATTATAAGGGAGGATATTGCGCCCGGAGAAAGGCAAGGCATTTATCTCACAAACGGCTTAACAGAAGAACAAAATCTTCAGACTCAATACTAAAATATCACTATTCTAGAAAACCGAGGACGTGTCCCTCCACCATTGCCTACGATGCGTTTAGAAATAGTTTTTTTCCGCGGAAGCATTTTAATATTCCAGGTGAAGATACCTAGGGCCAAGATAGTTATGCAGATGTGCACCGAAGTGAGCCAGATACCGATCGGCGTCGTCAACGGAGGCACGCCGTTGCTGGGATAACAGCCAGGGGCAACGGAGGGTCCAGTTCGTCAAAAGATGAGTATTGTTTCCCAATTAATTTCCTCAATTTCAGCCTGCAAAATTTTGCCAGAAGGCAGTGCTGCCGAGCCGCTTAAAATAGGAAAGTTCCATCAGCGAGTTAAACTCGCTACGGCTCGGAATGTCGCATGTTTACTTGAGCCAGCACTTACCTCCCCTATTTTTCAGGAGGTCAGGCGAGGGATGAGGAGGCAATAGACGAGGTGTTTTCACCTTTACACTGGCCCTCCAAAATCACCCGATAAACGGCGACCAATCAGCACGGCGGGGACGCTGATGGGACGACAAGCGTCGGTACCTTGGCCTCACCGAGGAGAGCAGCGCTCTGCGGAGGATCTCCAGGAGCAGCCTCCGCGTCGCGTCGCTTTATTTTAAAGTCCAATTTGATTTAATTTATAATTTGTTAACTTTTTGCCGTTTGCTTGACTTCGTTCGGGCTCCGTGGCCGAGCAAAATCTCCTGATACACTCGGCAGCTACAAAACAGCAGGACAAGGTGGCGACAAATTTTAGCGTAAGATAAGTGGTCTTATTCGCCTACGTTGAGGCAATTAAATTTGCGCCAGGGTGCTGGTGCCTCGCCCTTGATTACGCGATTTTTCATAAGGCATTGGTTATTGTTTTTGCTGCGCCTCTATGCGCCTATTTAATAATTATTTAGAGTCTCCGCGTACTTGGTGGAGTTAATTTAATTCTGAATTGTATTGATTAATTCAAATATTGTAAATCTTGATGCGTTAATCTGAAATCTCAGTTATAATTTTGCGTAGTTAAATTCTGAATAATTGATTAGAATTATGTAAAATAGATTGATTTTGATTTGAGATTTGTAATTGCCTATTTGGAAGGCCGCGCGTCTTATGTCGCTGGCCAAATAAAGGCACCTTTTTAGAGCTAAGTCTGTTCAATTTCAATTATTTTTGTGTATTATTCATATTGTGTTGCCGCAACCTCCGGCGGCTCTGCCGTTCCGACCTCACGACTCTCCGCTGAGTAGCCGGAGTGAGAGTCCGGAACGTTACAGAGTAAATCTTTTCGCGAGAGGCACCGCTCGCTAGTATTTTATTTTACAGTGCCTGGCGCCCCATCCCTCTTAAATAAGGAGGTTAGAAATTTTTGATTGGGCCGCGTGGATAATTTCATCCGCGGATCCCAAATTAACTATCTTCTTATTTTGAGCGTTATTGTGTGCGCATCTTGTGCGTGCAGCCCGTCGTCCCCACACACGCGGCCGGTTGCCCGTTACAAGTTATACGGATATATAATTATTTATATATATAATATAATTATTGGGAGTTATACGAAGACATGCAATGACTGAAACCGTTTAACTCCTTTCGCGACGTTTACGTACAATACGAGCGTTTATACGGCAACAAACTTTACGCCATTTGAACTTGTACACGGTCGTGTTGCACGTTTCCCTATTAAAAGACTTGATCCATAAATTCGCTGAAATGAGAAGTTTGGCAGGCGAAACGCAGATAGGATGTAAAGTGTTGAATAAAGATCATTATGATCGACAAGTTAAACGTTTTACCAGAAAAATTGGCGACCTTGCTTGGGTACTAAATGAACCTAGAAGCAACAAATTTGATAGTTATTATAAAAATCCTTTAAAAATCTTTGAAAAACAATGTAGTACTAGAACTGCCCAATTGAAAATGAATCCAAAAACACACCGAAAAATTTAAACCTGTACCATCCCCATCCAAAAAATAATCCTTAATATTTTGGGATCATTTACAGAGGAATCTCGGCGCATATCCCATGTTAGATTTTTATTACGAGCCCTACCGTAGTTGTCATTTACTGTTACGTACAATACGAAGAAGAGGGCTAGACTTCCGCTCACCCTGATCGAGAGCACCTAGGCTCGTCGCATCAGCGGTTGTTGGAGTCATTTGGGACATGCGGGCGGAGAGGACTCCCTCTATCCGCCCTTGTTCTCGTTTCCCGAACATTTAGGACAAAACTTCATTATCCAGCCTGGTTGACTGCAGCCATTGCATTCTAGCCGTTTCGTAAGGTCTAGCCTCTTGCGATCCTTGGGGGAATTCTGAGAAACCTTATCTTTCTTTTTATTAGAATTCTCTGCTTTCCCTTTTCCAGGTTGGTTATTGTTTCTTTTGTCGCCACTCTTTGGCGTAGATTCTTTATTATTGTTCTGCTTCAGGATTTCCTGAAGCATTTGACCAATCTTGGTTAGCATATCTGCTTCCCGACCTGTATCTTCGGCCGAGACAGCTGCTACCTTTAGCTCATTGTTTGTCGTTTCTTGAGTCAAAGATGTCTTCTTTTTGTAGGCCATCTCTGGCAACAGGGTTGACTCAGGAGCTGGAGGAGGTCGATAGGTTCGCTCTTCTTCTTCTGTCAACTCTGCCTCCACTGCCAGATCGAGTAGGACTTCAATAGACGAACAATCGGATCTTTTTACTTGCCGTTGTAATCTCGGTAGCATGTTTCGGTGCAGCAAGTCTATCTGCGCCGAAATCGAGGGAACTGGTATCTGTTTACGCATGATACCGATGAGACAGGGTATGTATTCCCTCACTGCCTCCCCTTGTGTTCTGGCATTTGCCTCCGCAATCAATCTTTGATGAAAACGTTGGTTGGTACCATACCAACGTTTCGCCGCTGAGACAGAATCGATCGAGCTATGCCACTTGTTCTTCTCCTTTTGATACCAAGTGGCTGCTGTACCTGTTAGCAGTTCCGTCAGAGATGCGAGCATCTGCTTGTCTGACAAATTGGCTGTCGCCCGGTAATCCTCTACTCTGGTAAAGAACACTTCTATTGACTGGCTCCTTTCTCCAGAAAACCGGACTTGCCATGTTCTCACGATGTTTCCTATATCGTGAGGAGAATGGCTCTGCCTACTATTTTGTCAGCTGGAGCAATTCGGGAAGCTTGCCCCAGTTTCGTTCATGTTTGGCCTAGGCATCTGCCTAGGCTGCTCTGTATCCACCTCTCTCTGATTGGAGGTTAGACCGAAACCTCTTTTTGGGGAGCTCTCCCGTTGGCTCGTTCTGTTTTGCAGTTGGTCATCGTAATGGCACGTGAAGGTATCTTGGAACCCCACGTGCCTTCTCAAATCTTCCACCTTCTTGATTAGGTGAGCTAGCATGCCTGAGAATTCTCCAGGGATTTTAAACTTTTCCCCGGATGCGGCAACTAACTCCACCCAGCCATCTTGTCTCGATTCCTGATCTTCTGAGTGATCTGCTTGCAGCCTGTTGTTCGTCTCGGATCTGTGTTCTGTGTTCCTGGAATCGTTGTCGGAGGATCCCTTCAACCTGGCAATTGCCTCACTTACTGCCTCGTCTGTTACGAGAGCTAACAGGGATTGCTGCTCCAGGTTGTCTTCCGTCGGCTCGTCCTCGTCTGGTGAGAATGTCCTGTTGATCCACTGTTTCCTCTGAGTAATACGGTACTCCAGTGAATCAACTCCTTCTTGAAGGACTGGCACGAAATCAGCCTCTTTATATTGGCCAATCAACCAAGTGTATATCCTCGCATGTCTGGCAAAGCTGTTTCCTTCCGTGCGCAGTTTAAGATCCTCTAACGTTGTCCGTAGGCAGTTGCCTGACATGCTAGCAATCATGTTTTCAACCGCCATGACTGTCTCAGCCGTAGGTCCTTGTGTTGTCGTCATCTTGCTTGTATCTATTTTTCCCAAGCACGGGAGTAATTTTTATTCAAACTTGGGCCCTCAGTCTTTGGCTAAAATTCTCTTAAAAAAATTTTAAAGTCAACGCCTTGTACAAGGAAGACGTGCACCGCCCTTAATTCCTTTGAAATTCTTTGTGTGTGTGGTACCCAACGCTGGTACCACCACACTAGCGACTTACTCGCTTATTAAAATTTTAAAATCCACTGGACAATTGTTTCTGTTGAAAAAAAATGATTAAAGGAAAATTCGTAAAATCGCGAAAAAATTTTGGTGGCTGCCGACCTTAATTTCGAATTTACAATTTAAAAATTTAAATTTCCCGCGCTTCCTGAGTAGGTACAAGTACCTGCGCTATTTTTCGCGGCAAAATGCAAAATTCACTTTTTTGACCTAAAAAGGAAATTTTGTCAATCACACCCAAAAAAAAAAAAAATAAATAAATTCTCGGCGCTCGACCTGTCACACAACAACACAAAAAAAATCCTATATTAAAATACAAATAGAATTTTCTCCGCTCAGGGTATTTCTTCTTGCTCAGATAGTTTTTAAAATTTTAAATTTCAATACAAAGAATTTCAAAGCACTACTCGTGCTTGGTCATACGTGCATACAAACATACAGGGTGTTCGAAATGTTCCGGACCCCCCACTTATAACATAAAGTAAGCATTTTGGAAAAAAATGTTAAATACAAAAGTTGTTAAGTTTTGAAGGCTGAACTAAATGATGACCTTGGATTTGTTATTGGTTATCATTTTCAAGGTCATTTAAAGGTCATCTTCAGTTTTTTAAATAGGGACCCCTATTTTTTATTTCAGATTCTGAAAGAGCACAAAATTTTACATCTGGATATGTATCCACGTTATGGCTCAAAATGACCTACAGAGGTCATTTAGTGGTTAAATGATTATTTAGTAGCAGAAAGCCAAGAAATCCCGATTATTAAGAACTTTGGGTGTATCTGACCAATACTAAAGTAATTTGATTTTGCAAGACAAACTTTATGGTGGCGTTAAATTGACATTGCCCTTGATTTTCAAGGTCATTTGAAGGTTAACTTTAGTTTTCCAAATTAAGCCTCCTAGTTGTAATTCTCCATTTTGCATCAGCGCTAAATTCTGCATTAGGATTGTAGAAGGTGTAATTGACACTGGCGTAAAATAAGCCTTAGGCCAGACAACCACATAACTCGGGCGAGAAAATGAGAAATAAAAAAATGTCTAATCAAAATAAGCGTTAGGCCCAACAACTACATACCTCGGGGGGGGGGGGGGGGGGGGGGAAATGAGAAATAAAAAAATGTCTAATCAAAATAAGCGTTAGGCCCAACAACTACATACCTCGGGGGGGGGGGGGGAATGATAAATAAAAAAATGTCTAATCAAAATAAGCCTTAGGCCCAACAACTACATACCTCGGGGGAGAAAATGATAAATAAAAAAATGTCTAATCAAAATAAGCCTTAGGCCCAACAACTACATACCTCGGGGGGGAAAATGATAAATAAAAAAATGTCTAATCAAAATAAGCCTTAGGCCCAACAACTACATACCTCGGGGGGGAAAATGATAAATAAAAAAATGTCTAATCAAAATAAGCCTTAGGCCCAACAACTACATACCTCGGGGGAGAAAATGATAAATAAATAAATGTCTAATCAAAATGAGCCTTATTGCTCAGGCACGGGAGGTACAACTAATTAAGGTAACATCATGGGTGATCCAGCAAACTAAGGCAAGACCATTAGCGGCCCAGCCTACTAAGACAAGAACACTAGCGGCCCAGTCAGCTAAGGCAGGACTATCGGCGGCCCAGCTAACTAAATCAAGACAGTGGACTATTCGCCCAAACTGAATTTTTTTAAAATGTCGTTGACAGGAACTTTTTACAACAACTGTTCAAATTGTTGCCCATTAACAGTTTGGCAATGTGCTAACCGATTGTAAAAGGCTGCAACAACATTTCGCAAGATTTGCTGAGGTATCAAGTCTATTTCATCAGTAATTCTTTGGCGTAATTCATCCAAGTCACGTGGTTTTATAACATAAACTTTATCCTTCAAGTATCCTCAAAGGAAGTTAAGAGGCGTTAGGTCTGGGGACCGAGGTGGCCATTTAATTGTACCTCTCCGCCCAATCCATCTATCATGAAATGTTGCATCTAAATATCGGCGAACGTGAATACCGTAGTGTGCAGGAGCACCATCCTGTTGGAAGTAAATTTCGTCCAGATTTCCACCCGTTAAATTCCGTATAGCAGGTATAATTTGGTCTCGAAGCATGTTTTCATACATTGCAGCATTTAAATTACCTTCAATAAAGAAAGGGCCAAGTACTCTTCCATTAAATATGCCAGCCCAAACATTTACTTTTTCAGGATGTTGCGTGTGGTCCGCTCTCATCCAATGTGGATTGATGTTACTCCAGTATCGACAATTATGTCTGTTCACTGTTCCGCTTAACTCAAACGTGGCTTCATCAGAGAAAACAATGTTATTGAGGAGCAAAGGATCATCAGATATCATTTGCATCATTACATCACAAAACTCTACCCTTCTATCAAAATCATCTTCAGATAATTCCTGTACCAACTTTAATTTGAAAGGATGCCATTTGTTGAGTTTCAAAATTTTGTGCACAGATGCAGCTCCCATTTCATGCTGTTGTGCACAACGTCTGATGCTGCAATAGGGGTCCTCAATAAATGATTGTAATACGTCTAAGCTCTTTTCATCATTAGACGATGATTTGGATCTACCTGATTTAGGACGATCTTTAATACCACCTGTCTCTTCAAAACGTCTAATTGTACGAATTACGGTACTTTTTGAAATAGGGTTGTTTTCTTCAACTCTGAATGTTTCATTGAATAAACGCTGTACCTGTTTGTAACCTCTCTCTTGATCACCCCACCCTCGCATCATCAACAAAGATATTCTTTCTCGTTCAGTAAAATGTGCCATTTTTCACTACGATTAAAAGTACAATTATTGAAAATTAATACAATTATCTGAATTTCGAAGTAAGAGAACTTCACTTAACTCTTGAAAACAGAAAAGTAAATAGGCGTAAACAATTGTTAATTAACAATTATAAATGAACTGATTCCTAAAAAGAATAGTGAGCAAAATCTTCTAAGGTACAAGTAACGATCCTGAAAATGCTATGAATCATGCGTAGAAACTCGTAACCCTTGCAAAAAATTATTGCAATAAAAACTGTTCATGTAAAACGGTTAGATTATTTTGCTTTTGAAATTAATAACCCCCAAGTGTCCTATGTAGATCATTTCGAGCCATGACGTGGATATTGTACATATCTCCAGACCTAAAATTTAATGCTCCTCCAGAATCCGGAATACAAAATGAGTCCCTTTTTAATAAGCTGAAGATAACTTTCAAATGACCTTAAAAATGAAGGCCAATTTTAAAGTGACCATAAAGTTCGTCCTAGAAAATCAAATTATGTACTTTAGTATTAAAGTACGAAATTTTTTTTTTCTTTTCGTCAAATACACCCAAAGTTCTTAATAATCGGGATTTCTTGGCTTTCTGCTACTAAATAATCATTTAACCACTAAATGACCTCTGTAGGTCATTTTGAGCCATAACGTGGATACATATCCAGATGTAAAATTTTGTGCTCTTTCAGAATCTGAAATAAAAAATAGGGGTCCCTATTTAAAAAACTGAAGATGACCTTTAAATGACCTTGAAAATGATAACCAATAACAAATCCAAGGTCATCATTTAGTTCAACCTTCAAAACTTAACAACTTTTGTATTTAACATTTTTTTCCAAAATGCTTACTTTATGTTATAAGTGGGGGGTCCGGAACATTTCGAACACCCTGTATAACACACATACACAACGCGCGACTTGGTGCTGGAGTTCCTCACTCGCCTAAGCCGCCAAGTAAATACGGAGAATATTTGTTTTCCTTTTTTTTTCTCCGCCTCGACCCGCGCTCGCAACATCTTCGCAGCTAACGAATACTCTAATCGCGAGAAAAAGAAAAATTTTCCAGCCTAAATTCTCCTACACACGCGTTGGGCGCCAATTGTAACGGGACCGCCCCTGGACCTCACCAACGTCCCTCGGTGCGGCTGTGTGCAGCGGCGTGCTGCACACGTGCGATGCCGTTCGCTACAAACGCCGAGAGAATTCGAACTCCCGGCTTTCTTGAGCTCCGCTGAGCTCGAGCGCGTGCTGAAATGGATCGCGAAGATCGTCTGCGCCGGCTAGCTCCCGGTCGCAGTTCACGGGGAAATCGGACGTAGCCGAAGGAAGAAATAATCTAAGTCGCGTAGTCAATATTCGAATTTATTCCAAACCAACAAATGAACACAACAATGTACGCGCGATGTAAACAGAGTCGCGGTCGCGCAGGTCGAGGAAGTTCGCGGTCGCGCTCGCGACGTTCGGGCCGATGCCCTCACACACCGCACACACACGCACACTTATGCGCACGCTGCACTGCCCGTATATTAGAGGAGAAATCCTGGACACGTCTGTCCAGGATAACGCGCACTCCTCTTACCTTATCTGTTCGAGCCCTTCAATTTTAATCGATGGAAGAGGCTTGTAGCGAGAGGCTCCCGATACGCGACCTACCGAAGGTTCTTTGCTCGTCGAAAAAACGATCGCGCGCAATGACGTCACGTCAAGGGAGGGGACGAGACGACGAATTAGCAGGGCGCGACCGGTCGCTGTTGAGTTTTTCGACTGGCTTCATTGGAGATGGATGTTCGGACACCAACCATCACGCGAAAAAATCGGGTTATTCTCGCTACAGCTCTCTCTTATTCCTCCTGGATGGAGACGTCGGCCCTACACCGACGGGTGGTGGGCGCGCATTGGCGCTAATCAGCTGCAACGGCAGCACGAATTCGAATTCGTTCATCTCTCGCACGCATCGCACTGCGCCTTTTTTGTAATATCATCGGGGTTTTTGCCTTCGGGCTTTTTTCCCCTGGCTAATAAAGGGCTTCGTCCCCTATTAGCCAAATTACTTGAGTGTAATTATTTCCCCTGTCATCCTATCCTACAACCACGGAAGCTCAACCGCCTAAGGAGGAGTTTCCAACGAAGCATTATCTGTCGGCCGACCTCGCACACTCTCATACTAGCACTCGCTGCACTCTCGCTCCACCGCCTGCTTTGTGGCCGTGTTTCTTGGCTGCGATCCGCTTCAACTCCTGCTGCCTCTAATCTCTCACGCTGCCGCTGCTCGTTGCCGTCTCCAAACACCTTCCGCACCGCTTCTCTCAAAAACGTGCAAGAGGAAAAAAAACGCACTCGCCGGTCTAAAACACGTGTTGCCCGTGCGAGAACCACCAGGAACATGGCGGCTGCCGCGCTAGCCCGCGCGGAGCTCCACTCCTTCCTTCTCTCTCTACCTCGCGCGCCACTTACCTACCAGCTCGTTTCTTGCTCGCACTCACTCGAGCTTGCGCAGCTCGAGCAACTGACGAGCCGTGACAACATATATTTAACATTTTTGGTTATATCTTAACAAAATTTGTTAATATTAATATTTATATGGATCTAAATTAAATAAAGAATAATTGTTATTGCATATTAATAATTCGCATTGTTATATATCTTAATTATACATACATCTAACATTTTTGGTGGTATCTCAACAAAATTGTTAATGTTACAATCAAATACGGAATATTTTTTAGTAATAATTTGCATGGTCATATTTCTAACCTATTTTTTTCGTTTTCGTTTTGTTTTTTTTTTTTTTGTTCTCTATTATTATTATATCTTAACAACATTTATTAATGTTAGCATATAGATCTAAATTAAATACATAATAATTGCTATTGTATATTCATAATTCGCATACAGAAGGTTTGTATAATATTGTTTAAAGGAATAATTTCCTTACTTTATATACAGGGTGATTCATTTTAATTGCCCCAGACAAATATCTCGAAAAGTACGGAAGATGGAAAAAAACGTTAAATGTAAAAGTTGTAGGGATCAGAGGGGGAAATCCAATGGTGACCTTGACCATGACCTTGGGGTCAAGTTTCAAGGTCATTTCAAAGTCAAAGTAGTTTTTTTAAATAGGATCACCAACTTTTGATCTCGAAAATTTAAAGAGCGGAAAATTTTACATTCAAACATGATGTTATGTCATGGGGTCCAGTTGACCTCTGCAGTCGCATCAAGGTCAAATCAAGCTGTCTACACAATTCGTAGGCCAATATCTTGAAAAAAGCAAGGTTGAGAAAAACTTTAAATACCAAATTTGTAGGTTACTGAGGGTAAAATGCATTAATGACTCTGAGCATGTCCCTGGTTATTTAAGGTTTTGATGGATGTTCATCCAACCATTTAAAGCAAGATTGATGTTCATCCGACCAATGAAGGCAAGATGGTTGCCCAGCCAGCCATTTAAGGCAAGATGGGGGTTCATCCGGCCATTTAAGGCAAGATGGTTGCCCAGCCAGCCATTTAAGGCAAGATGGGGGTTCGTCCGGCCATTTACAGCAAGATGGTTGCCCAGCCAGCCATTTAAGGCAAGATGGAGGTTCATCCGGTTATTTAAAGCAAGGTGGTTGCCCAGCCAGCCATTTAAGGCAAGATGGGGGTTCATCCGGCCATTTAAGGAAAGATGGTTGACCAGCCAGCCATTTAAGGCAAGATGGGCGCTTATGCAGCTTTTTAAAGTGGACGGTAGCTGATGCAGCTAACTAATTAAGGCATCATGTTGTGATCATCCAACTAGTCAAGGGTGAATGATGAATCTTTCTTGTCAGTTGTAGCAGACTGGGCTACGTATTGAAATACATACGCACGTTCTAAAATACTCGGTCTAAAGTAAATTTTTGAATGTGCCTCCATTTTGATCAATACATAGCCGTACTCGTCTTTCGAATGCATTTACAGTTTTTCTGAGTACGTTCTCTGGTATGCTTCGACACGCCTGCCTGATCCTTTCTTTGAGGTCTTCTGGTGTCGTAGGAACAGTCGAATTAACAATATTTTTCAAATATCACCATAGAAAAAAATCTGGCGGCGTCAGATCCGGTGATCTTGGTGGCCAAGCTACAGGCCCACCTCGGCCAATCCAGCGATTTGGGTAATTTAAATTTAAGAATTCTCTCACAATACGGGCGAAATGTGCCGGCGCACCATCCTGTTGTAACCACATCCTTTCAATGATCTCTTCATCTACTTCTTGTAACATAGCAGGTAACTCATTTTGCAGTAAGTGTAAATATGCTTGTTGTGTAACATTTCCGTCAAAGAAGTAAGGACCTATAATATGACCATTTAGAATACCACACCAAACTGTTACCTTCCATTGATGTTGATGATCTACATGACGAACCCAATGCGGATTATTTTTAGAATAATCATGACTATTATGACGGTTCAGTTCTCCATCGCTTTGAAATATAGCCTCGTCACTAAACATGGGATGGAAGAAGAACATGTGATCAGCCTGTTGACCCAAAACCCATCTGCAGAATCTCACCCGCAAAACTTTATCTTCATCAGAAAGGGACTGATTAAGTGAGATATGGTAAGGATGATAGTGATTCGCTCGCAAAATTCTACAAACTGTTGCCTGCGATATATCTAACTCTCTACTAATTTGTCGTTGACTTATGTGCGGATTCATGACTACCATCCCAAGGACTGTTACAATAATAGCTTCGTCATTGTTTAAAGATTTCTTCCTGCGTTTACGTTTTAACTCTCCAGCCCTACCTCTTTGTATCAGTCGCAAAATAGTTTTGTGGTCAGAATGACGTCTATTCGGATATCGTTCTGCATACTGTCGAGCTGCTTCTCTTGCATTGTTCCTACGAAAACCATAAACAATAATCATATCGATGATTTCTGTCGGAGGATAGTCTGCCATTTTGATAATAATCACAAATTTTTTTGAGCTTTCTGACTAAATATGAGACAAAAAAAAGTGTAAGAGATATTGAGAATAAATGCTCTGGGAATATTACGATTGCCTATTAGATTTGCTAGGATTACCAGGAGCGCTGCGGATCAGCCACTCCTTGTCTGCTGGGGTGGCGCAGTGAAATATCCTAGCCAATGGCCGATGGAGGTTACGTGAAAATAAATTGTTGTTGGACGGGAACAATTAAAATACTTGGAAAAATTTGTTTTGCAACATTTTTTATAATGCCGGAATTAAATCAGAGTATGATTGTTGGTATGGATTTAATTAATAAAGTAGAAATAAATTTTAAAAGAGCAAATAAATTAAAACCGACGTTCACATTTACTGAAATTAGTACTATTAGCGAAACTGCCTGAATTCTACAAGAATTTTGGTATATTTCAGTACATTATTTTAAGGAAGGGATTCATGAATAGTTTATAACGTATTCTAGCAGAGTTCTTTATGAATGCATTATTAAATTTACAAATATATTTAATTATTCTATTAAAAATAAACAAGTAATTTTATGACCTAGATCTATTACTCATTTAACTGTGGAATTAAGTTTGTAACGCGGGGTACTGCGGGGTACCTTTGCGCCGTGGCGAGCTGGCGCGAGCGGGCGCGAGCGCGGCTTAGGCTAGGCTAAGCTTATATTAGGCTAGGCTTACGCGCGGGAGGGATTGCCAGGTGGGCAATCTCGAGACAGATTCTCGAACCGTCAACGTCGACGGACGCGCGGTGGCGATGAACGCGATAGCGGAAGCGGTAGAGCGATAGAGGAAGCGAGCGAGCAGCGGCCGCACGACAGGGGCGAAGACAAGCGGTCGAGGGCGAGCGGGAGTCCGACGCACTGTAAGTATTGCCCGACTCACTTTTCTGTCGCGAGTGCGGGTGAGTACCGGGCGAGGAGTCGAGGACCGCCCCGACTCCAAGACGAAGCGTCGTCTTACGCGCGCTCGTGGGCATCGTTGCCCAGAGATTTCTCCTTCTCTCTTTCTAGCATAGGCTAGGTGCGGACTCCCGTGCGGTGGGAGTTACGGCTCTCGGTGACGAGCCGCAACGTAGGACAACGTCGCGGCTGAGTGCCCGAGGTCGCATTTGCTACGTGTCGCACGGGACGGGCAAGCGGCAAAATACGTGGGTTCGCCACGGAACAAATTAACCTTTAGAGGCCGGGAATTTAGGGATTTTCAATTTTTCAGTATTTTCTTTAAAAAACACATAATATGTGTCTCTAATATTACGAAATACTCATATGTTAAGTGTTTATCCATGGCCAAGCCACTATAGTGGCTTTCCCGTCCCCTGCAGGTTAAGAATTTAAATAAAAATGGACTTGAAAATAAAGCGACGCGGCGCGAGAGTTATTCCTCGAGATCCTCCCAGTAGGCCAGCCAGTTGAGAAAACGCAGAGCGCAGCTCCCATCGGCGAGGCCAATGTACCGATGCTCGTCGTCTGCGACCACGCCGTGCTGATGGTCGCCGTTGATCGGTCGATTTTGTAGGGCCAGTGTAAAGGTGAAAACACCTCGTATCCTGCCTCCTCATCCCTCGCCTGTCCTGAAAAATAGGAGAGGTAAGTGCTGGCTCACGTAAACATGAGAAATTCCGAGCCGCAGCGAGTTTGGTGGCTATCGTTCCTGAGATGTACCCGGAGGTGCGCCTGACGGAGGAGCAGGGGAAGATGGTCCTAAGAGCGCTAGAAAAAGCGATCGACAGCATCACTGAGGGCCGATCCTTCCTGCTTCAAGGACAATTGGTGGTGCAGGGGGCAAGGATTTTTCACTGCGCCACCCCAGCAGACAAGGAGTGGCTGATCTGCAGCGCTCCTGGATGGACTCCATGGGAGGGCGCCAAACTACGAGTGGTGGAGCAAAGCGCCCTCGAAAAAATGGAGAGAATGACAATTTTCGTTGAAGGAGAACACGCCGTGGAGGTGATCCTGAAACGAATATGCCAGCAGAACGACACACTGCAGGTCCAGGAGTGGAGGGTGGTCACCTTCTGGCTAGCAAGAGATGAGGCAAAAGTCTCTGTGGAGACGGCGGTGCGCCTGTTCATAGAGGTGTCTGGAATGGAGACGCTGAGGGCGCTGGGCTTCAGATCCTTCTGTGGCGGGGGCAGGGCGCACGTCATCCTCCACAAAGGTAAAGGCGTAGATGCAGGAACGGAGGAGAGGGCGGGGCAGCCCGCACAGACAGCGGCGGCCGGAAGAGCCGTCCCTTGAGTAGGGAAAAAAATGGGAACAATGATTCCAGCAACAATTGCGGGGACCAATATTCCTTTTATACAAATTAACTTGCATCACTGCAAAGATGCTTCAGCGGTTCTAGCTAAGTGCATGGAGGGGATGCAGACTGGCATCGCCTTGATCCAAGAACCTTGGATCAATGCGTGTGGTAGGGTGGCAGCTTTAGGGGGTTGTGGACGGCTCTTCCTGGCGGCGGGAGAAGGGCGGGTGCGTACCTGCATTCTCTTAAAAGGCGTTCAGGGGGAGATCGGCGAGCTGTTCAACAGATGGAAGAGGAAAAAAAACTATGAGAAACTGGCAGCCTATAAGGTTACCAGGAGGGAGTATAAAAAGGCTCTCGAGACGGCAAAAAGGGAAGGCTGGAAGCGGTTCTGCGAAGAACTGAACAGTATCCCGGATACGGCTAGGCTTAACAGAATACTGGCTAGGCCGTCTGGGGGTGCGCATTCACAGATTGATAAAAAAGAAAAGACAATAAAGAAGCTCTTGAGTGCCTGTTGTCGGCCCATTTTCCAAGGTTAGACTCGCAGGTTCTGCCAGAGCAACCAACAGTCTAGTTTTCTGGACAGGACTGGGCTGTTGCGGATCAGCTAATATCAAGCAATAGGGTTAAATAGGCCATAGTGCAAAAGGGAGTGGATTTACTGTTGGAACCGCCGATGAATGTCTATAAGGCTTGTCTGGCGATTGGCTAGTCGATAGTCGGTCAAAGTCGGTCAAAAGTGGAGACGCACCGGCTGCCCCTGCTCGGGGACGTGCCGACTCGCGCGTAGGCCAGAGGCCCATTGCGCTTTGCCTCCTAGTATCATCATTCCGAACATCGACATCAAATTCGAATGTCCCTATACCCCCAGGCTCGAAAAACGATGGAAGCCCGGTATCCTCTTACCATCCCCCGCCTATAGGCTGGATTTGATCCTTTTTATTAGGGCTATAAGGCCCAGTACACTAAAGTTCCTAACATCTCTGGGCTCTAGTGTGAAATCCCCACACACCCTCCGCCTAACTCCCATGAGTCTTGGGCAGTCACACAAAAGGTGCGCGGGGGTCTCATTTGACTCACCGCAGAGCCTACAGAGTTTCCTATTCGTTTTACCTATCCTGTGTTTGTGATACTCCAGGTCACAGTGGCCCGTGAGCCAACTCACCACTAGCCTGATCTCTCTTCTTTCGAATTTGATCAGCTCTGCTTTCCAGCTTCGGGGTACCATCCCATCAATGATGCTTTTGATGTGTCTGCACCCTTGGCTGTCGTGCCATCTTTTACATTGTTCCCTTTCCACCCATTTCTGGATCTTCCTTTCTAGGTGGCAAAGCGGTATGGCAACCTTGGTATCGGTTGCTCTAATTCCCGCCGTTCCTCTGTTCGCGAGTCTATCCGCCTTTTCATTGCCCAGAACACCCGAGTGTCCCGGGACCCACTTTAATTCTATGTCACACCTTTCCGCAAGTTTATCTAAAGCATTGCGGCACCTTTTCACTTCTAACGAGGTGACCTCTACCTTACTAACACTTAGTAGTGCCGCTCTGCTGTCCGAGTGTATGGTGACCTTGCGGTCTCTCCATTCCTTCTCCAGCATGTGCTCTACGCAGCTCCTGATGGCTTTAACCTCCGATTGGAATACCGTTGAATGGTCTTCCAGGGAGAGTACCAGCTCTGTGCTGGTTCCCTTTAGCCACGCTGCGGCTCCTGTTCCTTTTTCATTTTTGGACCCGTCAGTAAACCAGAGACTAGCTCCTGTTTCCTGCGGATAGACCTCTTGTTTGGGTTGTATCCCCAGTTTAAACTTCCTATCAAAGAAGAATTCCCTGGGGGTTCTGTCAACCTCCTGATTGTTATTAAGGTCCACTGACTGAACCAGTTCAGTGTCCTCATGTTCGGCTATGGCCCTTGTTGACCTGATCTTGGCCTTAAGGGCAGCCGCTCTTACCATCAGCTCCAATGGGGGGAGGTCAAGCACCATCTCAAGTGCTTTTAACGGTGTCGACCTCATCACCCCCGTGATGCCTCTCATAATTAGTGCTTGCATCCTATCCAAGGTTGCCGCACCTGTTTTCAGTCGACATCTTGGCCACCAGGCCACTGCTCCATGTGTCAACCTAGGTGTCAGAACAGCCGTATATAGCCATTTCAGCATTGAAGGCTTGAGACCCCAGGTTGCTCCAAAAGTTCTTCTGCAGGCCCAGAAGCTTGCTAAGAAGCCATCCCTCTTTGCCTGCAGATGTCTGCTCTAGTTTAGCTTGGAGTCGAATGTCACTCCCAAGTATTTTACTTCCTTGGCTAGTGGCACCTCTTCCCCAAATAGCTTGATTGGTCCTAATGGTTTTACCTTGTACCTGGTGGTGAAATTCACCAGGACCGCTTTATTAGGGTTAACGGATAGCTCCACTTCTCTGCACCATTTGGTCACTATGCTAAAAGCAAACCTCATAAGGCCTGCAATAGTGGCTTCAGTATCTCCCATGACTAGGATAAGTACGTCGTCAGCATAGGCCTGCGCGTATATGCCCCTGTCATTGAGTCTCCTTAATAGTTCGTCTATCACCAGGGACCACAGCGTTGGTGAGAGCACGCCACCTTGTGGACAACCCTTGGTTGCGCGCCCCCCTCCTTTCGCCTCACCCCATCCTGTCTCAATCACCCTATCAAGTAGAGTGCGACTGATCCATCTTACCAGGCCCGTTGGCACATTGTGCCTTCGTGCTCCCTGGCAGATGCTTCTTTCGGTGGTAAAGTTAAAGGCCCCTTCCACATCCAGGAAGGCTGCCAATACCATTCCTCTTTTTGTAATACCTTTTTTTATCCTGGTTACCGCTTCATCCAGCGCTGAGTCCACTGATCTGCCCTCTCTATACGCATGTTGTGTCGGATATAGAGGGTCATTAGCCAGTGGTCCGTTCCTCATGTGTCGATCCACAAGCCTTTCCAAGGTTTTGAAGACAAAAGAAGTCAGACTTATGGGTCTGTAGTCCTTTGCTATCACATGGACTGGCTTGCCTGGTTTCGGTAGGAAAACCACTTTGGCTTTCCTCCATTCGTTTGGTATATAGCCTAGCGAAAGGCTTGCCTTATAGATACCCATTAGTGGTTCTACCAGGATGTCTATACCTCTCTGTAGCATTGCTGGTACAATGCCATCCGGTCCTGGTGACTTATACGGTTCAAACGAGCCAATAGCCCACCTCACCTTTTCTTGCGTAATTATTTGTTCAGCCATTTCCCAGTCCGGCGTTGCCGCCGGCATGGGTGATCCGCTCGGCTGATTATCCTTTATCAACCCCGGAAAATGTGCAGCCAGAAGGCACTCCAGTGCCTCATACCCATCAGCCGCCCATTCGCCCGAGGGAGTTCTTAGTTTACCCGAGGTGTTGATTGTAGGTCTTGCAAGGACACGATTTAGCCTTGCTACCTCGGGTACTCCATCCAGTTCCTGACAGTAGCGTTTCCAGCCATCTCCTTTGGCTAGTTCTATCGCAAGTTTGTAGCGTCTTTGAGCTGCCTGGAAGGCTTCTCTTTCTGCTACTCCCTTGCGCTTGCGCCACCTCCTTAACAGTATCCTTAATTCTCTCCTCTGGGTTTCCAATTTCGGATTCCACCAAGGTGCTCCCTTTTTACTTTTCCTCTCTTTCAGTTTGCAGCTATCCTCAAAGGCACCAACTATAGCGCCCTGGATTTGTCTGCTGACTGTCTTTATTTCCTCTGCTGTCGTGGGTGTGACCACGACTCCGGTTAATCTTTCTTTTAACCTTTTGAGGTATAGGTCCCAGTTGGTTTTCCTGGGGTTTCTCCATTTCTGTACCTCTCCTTTTACTTCCTCTAGCTCGAATCGGATCGTCTCATGGTCCGACATTGAGACCTCCTCCGAGACTCTCCAGTCAGAGACCATGCGACTGATTCGCCTCGACGCCAGAGTGATGTCCAGAACTTCCTCCCTTACCGCATTTCTGAAGGTTGGGGTATTCCCCTTGTTCAGTATATCCAGTTCCGTAGAGGCTACATATTCCAGTAGGTCTTCGCCCCTGCTGTTGCAGTTTGTGCTACCCCAGATGATGTGATGCGCATTGGCATCACATCCCAGAATAACTTCCTTGCCGTCTCTCTGACATTCCTCAATCAGGGCCTTAACCTCATTCGGCGGGGGCCCTTCACCAGCGTCTCCTGGGAAGTAGGCGGATGCCACCACTATTTCCATGGTGTCGCCTCCTTCCCTTATCACTTTAATTACGACCGTTGTGAGATCCGTGTGGCAGTGTTTTGACCAAGCTTCGCCCTGTAGTCCTTTCAGGATCACACAGGTTCTAGTGCGAGTGCTATTGTCGTAGAACACCTTGCCACAGCCACTCAGTCCAGCCACAGTACCTTTCGCGTTAATCCATGGTTCTTGGATCAACGCGATGCCTGTCTGCATCTCAGCCAAGCTCTTCGTTAAAATTGCCGAAGCGCTTTTGCTATGATGCAAGTTGATTTGTATAAAAGGAATATTGGCCCGCGCATTGTTGGCGCGTTCCTTTGTTCCTTGCATTCGTTTTTTGGCTACTGCCATACCTTTTTTTTTTTTTTTTTTTTTTTTTCCTACTTAGGTGGGAGACTTAGCATAGGTGGCCGCACCAGTGATCGTCCAGCCGCCTCCACCCTGTGCACCTCGGTTGGTGGCCGCGCTGTCAGCTCGCCAGCCGTCTCCTGTTGGTTGTCCCCACACGGTGACCGCACTGTCATGCCTCCAGCCGCCTCCTCCTGTTGCACAATAGGCGGTGGCCGCGCTGTCTGGTCACTGGCCGCCTCCTCCGCTTTGTCCCCCCCTTCTTGATTCTTTTTTTCGTGGTGGACGGCGTGTGCGCGCACCACTCCACAGAAAGGTCTGAAGGCCAGCTCCTTAAGGGCCCTGACCCCCGCCTCCTCCATCAGTACGCGCACCGCCATCTCTCCTGTTTCATTGCCAGCCGTGTCTTTTACTTTCCACGACTGCAAACCTTCCACTCCTGGACTGGCAGAGTCGTGTTCTGCCAGCCCAGTAGCTCTATCATCTCGCCCGGGGTCTCAACTCCCCGAACGTAGAATGTTACCTTTTCCATTTTTTGGAGGGCGCTTTGCTCCACAACTCTGAGCTTGGCATCCTCCCATGGTGTCATTGTTGGCACCAGCTCCTTTAACCAACGACTGGTCTCCGAGGAGCCACAGTGGAATACCTGTGCACCCCTCAAAAACCAGTTGTCCGTAAAGCATGGGCGAACAGGTCCCTCTCTGTGGCCCAGGATGGCTGAAACAACCGCCCTGGCGACCTGAAGGCCCTGCTCGACGCTGAGCCACTCTTCCGGGTACATGTCAGGTATGACCGCGAGTTTCATCTCGCTGGCCACCACCTGACTGTAGGCCGGCCGAGCAACCCGCTGCCCAGCTTCCGAACTCGCCTTTTTAATTTGTCGGGGAGTCGAGTTGTCCGAGGACAACTCTCCCCTGGTCCTTTTGGGAGCGGTGGTTGCGGTCTGACCAGTTGAGGTGCTCGCCGAGTCACCCTTTCCGGCCTCCCGCTCCACTCGCCTTTTCAGGAGTTGCGCCCCTGTTAGGCGCTTCCTCCTCTTACCTTTCTTAGGAGCAGTGTTGGCCTGTACTGGTCCGGCAGACTGGCTGTGGCTCTGTTGACAGTCAGCCTTGTCTACACTAGTGGACGGACAAACCTCCATCTGCTCCTCTCTGACTTCCTTACCTTTCTTGCCCTCGACGGTATTGCCTGTAGGCTGTACCAGCCCAGACGCCCGTTCGGGGTTGCCTTTTGGCGATTGGCTATGTACCAACAGAATGGAAGAAGGCTAAGGTCATCTTTATACAGAAACCTGGTAAGCAGGCACATGAAAACGTCAAGGACTTTAGACCGATCAGTCTGAGGAATCAAGGATGGTTCCCTAACGACTCACCCTCTGCACGCCGCACAGTATGCTTACAGGGAGGGGAAGTCGGTGGAATCAGCACTTGACGAGGCAACCACTAGAATCAAGAAGGGGATGAGAAATAAGGGCATGGTACTAGCTGCGTTCTTGGACGTAGAGGGTGCCTTTAATTTCACGACAGGGAGGAGTATATGCCGGGGTGCGGAGAGGCATGGTATTCCCAGGTCTCTAGTGAGGTGGCTACATAGTGTTACGTCGTAAAAAGAATAATAATAAGTAAAGGAACGAGGGCAAAAGTGCAGAGTAATAATGAATAAAAAATAGTGACCACGATTCTTTTTACGACATACCAAAATCCGTAAAAAGGTAGAAACTATAAAAAGAACACAAAAGGCAATAAAAGAGATGAGGAAGGCTTCCCCACGATACGTCCACATATGGAGATATTTAGAGACAATTCGTAAACGGAAGCTAATCAATACCCCGGAATCAAACGTACCGCGCAAACCCATTTCTCTAAAAATAAGGCCTCAGAAGTGGCTCCTCGGAGGAATTTTATTTTTCTCAAATTGTCAAGTTTGACTAATTTATGATCGAATTCTAACGTAAAGGAACAAAGCCCACCGACACTGTGTCCAGGGACATATGCACCAAGAGCGTGTCACACATCAGCGCGAAAACAGATTAGTCACGCCCGGATTTCGGACAAGAAATGATCATAAATTAGAATAGCCGAATTTTTCCAAGAATCGAACAAAATAAGTGCACAACACCGGAAATCACCGGAGGTGCCATAAAGGAGTATAAAAGCCCGAATCTAAGAAGAGCTATGGTTCAGTCGTACCGAGTCTATACAGCGCGTAATTATCGTCCACACCAGCCAGATCCGCGAAGCTACCCGTCTACACAGGGACGAGCCGCTCCGAGCATTACGAGAGATAGCCGGCTGCGGACTTGAGATCTGACGCCCCGATCAGGCTGCCGGTAAAGTGCCGGGCCAAGGCAACGGCCTATTCATTAACATTTGAGGGACGAGGATAGCAGCAGAGACTCCAACACCGGGCTAGGCGACTGACCCACCGACGCAACCAAGGAAAGCTGCCGTCCGGCGTCAACATAAGTAGAACGAGAAAAAGAGAGAGAGAAAGCGAGGAAACGAACGAGCATCGACACCTTCGGCTCGGAGTAACGAGGGACAGCGGGACCCGCCGCGACCTGCCGTAACCAGCCGACCCAATCCATTGTATCCAAGAATCTACGCATCTCATTTATTGCGAGGTACATGAATTAATTTTAGAAAGAATTAACTTTAGAACATTGCGTCTTGCGTTCGAAAATTGTGTAATCATTGTAATTCCACTTAAAGTTTTCAATCATTAAAATTTATAATCTTGGAAACTGTGTGAACCATATTAATTTATTTTCCCGAATAAATTTAGCCTATATTCCTTATCCTGGACGTAACAGGTATTAAGGTCTATTAGTTAAAAACTGGTGCATCGGCCGGGAATCTAGAGAATATGAGTCACAACAAACAAATAAATTCAATTTGAAAAACTTTAAAAATGAGTAAGAATGTCGGAACAACCGAATGAAAACGTAAATAAACGGAGGGATCTAATCTCTTCAAGCAGATCTTTATTAAATCAATTCCGAGAGAAAGAGACAGAATTAACAACCATTATAAATAATAAGAAACCTGAAGATAAAGACTTAGCAATCAATAAAGTACGTGAATTAACTAAATTAACTAAAGAAATAAATTTATCTCTCGCGGTACAAGGAATTGGGGAACCAATAAAATCAAAATTTTCTGAACTAGAAGTAACTCAAGTATTTCCGGGGCCATATAGGGAAAATAACGCTTTTAACGAATCCTTTGGAGAAGAAACAGAGAAAAAAGTTGAAGAAAGTCATCCACACGAACAAGTACAAAGAAACACAAAAATTACTCTAAAACCACCGACTCTTAGGCTGACGACTAGCACTCCCATTGGGACAGGTCAAAAACAGTGGCAACACTTGAATAAATTACCCGAAATAAAAGAGGAACACTTAAAAACGATCCACGAAATTAAGACATCACTACACAGAGATATTAAGGCAGAACACGTAACTACTTATTTCGAGGAGAAAGAACACGCGTCCGCTTTAGAGGCACAAGTACGAGCCGGATTTCCCATAGAGGAACTCGTTGATTTATTAAAAGAAGACGTAATATCCTACACTAACAAACAGATTAGAGACGCACAAAACGAGACTAGAAAAACAGATACTAATCACTCGAAGAAACCTCCAACGGACGATAGAACCCTATATCATTTAGCAATTGAAACAAACCCAGAAATAATGAATACCACATACGTAAGAGGTCTATCTTTAAAAGACGCATTAGATTTAATACCAAGATATAATGGACAGAATGTACCCTTATCACAATTTTTAGATGGTTGCATGGAAGCAAAAACCATATTACCCGAAAACTTAGAAGCAGAACTCGCGAAATTAATTCGAATGAGGTTATACGGCGAAGCTTTGAATTGTGCAAGGGGGCAAATTTTTACGAGCGTAGAAGAAATAATTCAATATTTCGAAAAAATATTCGGGTCGGGAAAAACTTATCATGATTGGACAGGTGAACTCGCAAAAATAAAGCAAAAAAATAACGAAACGGTAATCTCCTATTTAAATAGGTTGCGCGAAATAGAACAAGAAATTTTAAAAACTGCTACTTATGAGAAACGCATGGATAAAAAAGAGACATTTGAGAGAAGTTTAAAAAATGATTGTCTAAAATTCTTTTTAAGAGGTTTAAAATGGGAAATCAGAGCACGCATGGGAATGCAGGAGGATTTTAAAGTAGCCAGGGAACAAGCGTTAGAAATAGAAAAAGAGTTTGCGTGCAGTATTTTAGAAGCGGAAGACCAAGGGGGGACACGTGAACGGACACCTCGAGACACACGAAAGGTACACTTAATGGAGAATATTGGGGAAACATTAGTATGCGCATATTGTAAAAGAGTCGGACATGTGGCGACAAACTGTCTGACGCTAGCCCGCTCACAGTTTGGAACAAGCCGAAATGCATGGACAACTCGAAATACTTACAACGATCGGTTTAATTATTATTCACGACCTAACACCAATTATGATAATTTTGCTAGAAATAGAAACTTTAACCAGCCCAATCAGCAAAATTTCGGAGGTTGGAACTCCGAGAATCGAGGCAGAATACCCTTTTTACCCAATAGAAATAATAATATTAGCGACAACAATAATAGTTTAAACAATAATAATTTCTCAAATAACAATAATTATGCGAGTAATTTTCCGAATAATAGAAATTTTTCCGGGACTACAAGACAAAATAGTCAAGATATTAGGAACATGGGGGGACCGATCCCGTATAATTATGCACGACAAAATAATAATAATAAAGGAAGCTTTACCGAATGCTTTTACTGTGGAAAGCCCGGACACATACAACGGGACTGTTTCCAGTATCAAAGGGACTCTCGCGGTCACGTACAAAACTCGGGAAACGGACCCAATCTTCCTCTTACCGTCGCGCAGAGGGAGACCCCAGCGGCCACGCGCCCACCCGTCGAGAAGGTTGGCACCTCACAAGAGTCGAGAAAATAAACTTAACCGCAAATAATTGTTCTCCCATAATAGAATTAGATATCGGAGCATTTAATCGTCCTTTAAATTTTATGCTAGACACAGGAGCGTCCGTGAATATAATTAGGCAAAGCGAAGTGTCGCCATATACACCTATCGATAGAGCCGAAATATTAATATTAAAAGGGATAACCAAACAATCTATAAATACTTTGGGTAAAATTAGAGTTGATTTTTATAATAAACAAATAGATTTTCATGTCGTAAATGATGACTTTCCGATATATGAATCAGGGATATTGGGCACTGATTTCTTTAAACAAAACAATGCACAAATAAATTATAAAGAAAATTATTTGGATTTAAATGGACTTATTATTCCTTTTACGGAATTGTGTCAAAATAATGAAGAAATGTTGATTAATTATTTTATGGATTTTGAGAGAAAATATCGTTGGAAAGAAAATTATGAAAAATATGTATCTTATGAAGAAGACTTATCAAGGAATAAAGAAGAGATTATTAATGAAAACAATGATGTTATTTATGAAGAAAAAGAAATTTACAAGAATTACATCGATGAAGAGAATAAAGAGATATGTGGAAGAAGAAATTTGTAATGAAAATAAATATGGAAAACAAGAAAAAGTTAATAAAAGCAACGAAGACAAAGAAACAATTAAGAAAATTAAGTGTCAAGGGAAAGACACGTGTGTTGGTGATGCACAGGTAAAAGAAGAAAGGTCCGAGGAAAAAGGGACTTATATATTCCAGGGACAGTGTAAAGAAGAGAAAAATAAAAGAATTAAAGAATTAACATGTAGTAACGACGAGCATAATCAGTATGCAGTGATTGAAGGGACTCAGGAATTTAATGAAGATTTATTTAAAAGAAATTGTAATGATGAATATAATGAAGAGAAAATTTTGAGTATTATGTGTGACGATATAAAAATTGAGTCTGAAAAATGTAACAAGATATTGAATAAGCCCGTTGATGGAATGTTAAGAATTAATAAATCAAGAAGGAAAAGAAGAAAAGAAGAATCAACAAACAAAGGCCCTAAGGAATTATTAAAGTCCCATATACAAGAAGAGGAATTTGAAAAATCAATAGAAAATATTGAAAAAGAGATAATAAATGAAATTAAGTGCATTGAAGAAATTAATAAAAATCAGGTAATTAATAATGTTAATAACCACAAAAAGGAGGAAGGGGAAAAACTCGACATTTTTAAAGTAGAAGAAAATTATTTGGTAATGAATAATAAAGAACAATGGAAAGGGGAGGTTGAAGATTTGACACCAGTCACAACAGTTTTTGACAGAGGAAAAGAATCAATAATAAATTATTTACCCAGTAACATGATAATGACGATAAAAGAGGAACCATTCGAAGCTGATAGAATGAAAGAGTTAAAGAAACAATTAAGATATCAACACATAGAAGAAGAATTAAGAGAACCTATCGAAAAATTAATTGAAGAATATGCCGATGTTTTTTATTTAAAAGGTGAGAAATTGGGGACAACAAATATTATAGCGCATAGGATTCCTACTACCGACGAAGTACCGGTATTTACGAAGCCTTTTAGATTCCCTCATGCATTAATGGATGAATTAGAAAGACAATTGCAAGAATTAGTTGATAATAATATTATAGAGCCATCATGCTCGAATTATGTTTCACCCGCCTTTTTAGTTGCAAAGACACCCGACAGCAAGGGAAATAAACGTTATCGTCTAGTAGTCGATTTTCGGCAATTAAATGACAAAACAATTAAAGATAAATATCCTATGCCTAACATAATGGATATAATTGACAAAATAGGGGACTCAATATATTTTTCCGTTTTTGACTTAGCACAAGGATTTTTTCAAGTACCATTGGATCCAGCAGACCGACATAAAACAGCATTTTCCACGCCTTTCGGACTTTTCCAGTTTGTTACGATGCCTATGGGTTCGTCGAATAGTCCTGCTACATTTCAGAGAGGGGTCGACACAGCTTTTAAAGGCATGCAACGCAAAGAAATCTTTATTTATGTAGACGATGCTGTAATATTTGCAAGAACCATAGAAGAACACAACAGAAAATTTAGAGAATTTTTACAAAAATTGCGAGAAGCAAACCTTAAACTACAGCCGGATAAATGCGAGTTTTTAAAAACCGAAGTTACGTATTTGGGTCACGTGTTAAGCCAAGAAGGGGTAAAACCCGATCCTAACAAATTGAAAGCAGTACGAGAATTTCCTGAACCGAAGAATGTTAAAAATATTCGTCAATTTTTGGGACTAGCCGGTTATTATCGCAGATTTATTCATAATTTTTCTGGAATTGCAAAACCCTTAAGCAATTTATTAAAGAATGATACACCTTTTATATGGGATAAAGAGACACAGAATTCATTTAACATCTTAAAAGATAAATTATGCAGTCAACCTGTTTTAAAAATTGTTGATTTCGAAAAACCTTTTATTGTAACCTGCGATGCAAGCGGGGCAGCTATTGGAGGAATACTGTCACAAGGAGAGTTAGGGAAGGATCGTCCCATTTCATATGTTTCAAGAGTACTGTCTCGTACCGAGCAAAAATATGACACTTATTCAAGGGAAGCTCTTGCAATTGTTTATTCAGTTACACAATTTAGACCCTATTTACTCGGAAGAAAATTTACAATAGTAACAGATCATAAACCCTTAGTGTGGTTTAAAAATTCTAATGATCCTTCATCACAGGTAAGCAGATGGCGTTTTAAATTAGATGCATATGACTATGATATTGTTTATAAAAGTGGAAAAACAAACGTTGCAGCGGATGCTCTATCACGCAATCCCGTAGAAGAAAATATTTTTGCAATAACTCGCAATCAAGCTGGAAAATTGACTTTGCCAAAATATAATTTTACACGACCCAAGAAACCGAATAATAGTAAAAATAATAAAGAAAAAGATGATTTACCACCGATTATAGAAGAAAACGAACTAGATGAACAAATAGAAGACATTGTCGAATTACCGCAAACAGAGGTAACTCACGAAGAAATTGCGAATATTGAGGAAAATTTGTACGAAAAAGAGCAGAATGATGATTTTACACTCCTTAAAAATACTAACAAACAATTTATTGACTGCCGCGAACAACTTACTATGCGAAAAGATAATTATGCATATTTTATCACCACCGATGGAACTCCATGCGATACTGGGGCCAAATTATTACAACAAACAAAAAAATTACCAAAATTTACAGGGGTTGACAAAGGAGAAGTCAAAATAGTCAATAAAAATCATAATCGACATTTTGCACTAGTGATTCGAGGAAAAGAGCCAGAATCGACGCCTGATGTACTTAAGGGTATTAAATTATCAGTCAAAACACTAAGGGAAGTAATGGAAAAAGAGAAAATTAAATCTATAAGTCTGGCCGTAAGTGAATTTATCGAGAATATTTCATGGAAAGAAATAATAAAGTCTATTAAGCAAATAATGAAAGGAGCATCCTCGAAAATCATATTATGTCACGGATATGTAAAATATGTAGCAGAAAAAGATCGAACAAAAATTATAGAAGAACTTCACGGATCTGCAATCGGAGGACATAAAGGGGTAACGAAAACATACAAAAGAATTAAATATAATTTCTTTTGGGAAAATATGAAAAGGACATACAAAATTATATTCGAAGATGTTTGAATGCCAATGAAAAAGTTAGTGCGAGTAAAAACCAAACAGGAAAATGGTAATTTCGGATACGCCAATGGCTCCTATGGAAAAAGTGAGTCTTGCTTATAGTCGGTCTTTTCCTGTAATCTAAACACTGGGAGACTAATACATATTTTAACTATACGATGTCAACTTTATCTAAATACTGCATGGCAATGACAATACAAAACGCAACGGCCGACAAGCAGTGGCTGACGCCTTTTATAAAATGATTTAGTTGTGTTTTTCGGGGCGCACCGTGACTATTTTGACAGACCAAGGTTCGAATTTTATGACTAGTCTTATTGAAAAAGGTCGCAAAGAAATTTAAAATTATACAAGTAAGAACCACAGCTTATCACCCTCAGTCCAATGGCTCTTTAGAACGATCGCATCATTCTTTAAGCGAATATATGAAGATGTTTATTGATAAAGATAATGAATGGGACGAATACATTGAATTAGCAATATTAAGTTATAATACAGCACAACACGAAGGGCATCGTTTTACACCGTATGAATTGATTTTTGGGAAAATTGCAAGATTACCGTCATATGAGATAGCATATGAAGATCGATTATTAACCTACGATGATTACGTAGGACAATTAAGCAAAAAACTCTTCGACATACAAAACATTGCTCGCAACAATTTAATAGATGCAAAATGGAGATCAAAATTTTACTACAATCGAAGTTCAAATCATAAAGATTTTTAAGTAGGTGATTCGGTATGGTTATTAAAAGGTGGGAAACCTTATAAATTAGCAAGTCAATATGAATGCCCTTATAATATACAGGAAATTATTAATGATAAAGGAAATGTAAAAATAACACGAAATAACAGAGATAAAATAGTACATGCAAATAGGTTACGAATATCATATGTGCAGTAGGATTATATATTAAATAAGCATATTAACACGAATAAATAAAATAGCGTACAAAAATATTTTCAGTCTGCATTAGAAACACAAAAGAAAAATGCTGTTTCTCGCACAACTGATCTGCTTTGGGGCTGCCGTGGAATTCATTAGGTACGAACGAGATTCAACAATGAATCTTGAGATGAGCCGAGCCAAAAGGAGAAGGAATGTCAAGAAACAAAAGAAACACTTACTCGCAATGGCTAAAAGATGGGGAATACAATACATTCTTCAGTTAGTAGAAATATGGAAAGCACAGGAAGGGATAAGACGGAGTAGACCGAATGAATTACCCTACCTAACGGAAGAAGAAAATGAAGAAATAGAAAAGGTTGCGAATCAAGCCAAGAGAGATTTTCCCTATATGTTTGCATCATTAGGGGACAGCAAGAAAATGATGTCTCTTTTACGACGCAACAGAAGAACAAAGAAATATTGGTACCCCATGGAAATCAAATGGTACGTTACATGCGATAAAGATATAGGATATACATGGGTATGCGAATATTTTCCTGGACCGTGCCCATACACACTCGGGCAATTTTTCGAATTAAACATAGGAGGAGAAGCCGGATTCAGCCATCTACGTCACGTAGGTGTATGCGAAGCAGGCGATTGCAAAACCAAGCTTAGAGCATGGAGAGAGTGCAAACACTGCGAATTAATAGCGGCCCATGATGTGGAAAGAATAACGTACGCCACATGTTTAGAGTGCGAAGATCCTAATCATATGTTACAATTAAGTACTCAGCGATATTGTAGTTGGCATAAACTTTAATAAATACTTACGTAATAAAAAAAAAAAAAAAAAAAAAAAAAAGAGAGATACTCTGGGATTATTGACATCAAACAACATATTGTTTATTTTACAGAATGGATATAAAAACCCTGTTTTCCTTGGCATTCTTGCTATTAATACATCCATCGGAGGAGATCACAATAGACGCCGATCCATTAAATATTCAACAAAGTCAACAGCCCGGAATGAATTTCGAACATGTATATGATGTGCGTTTTATATCAGGACGATGGGAGATAACATGCTATATGGATACAGCTTGGGAAAAATTTCATATAAAGAAAATCGAAACAGAAGTACAACAACTAAAAAAAGAAGTTTTGAAGGAACGACCCTCAGTGATTGATCACTTTATCGAAGCAGAAAAGAAATTTAAAGATACATATGATATCTTCCATCAAATAGATCGAGAAGTAAAATTTTTAAACGGTACAATAACTATCGAAAACATGCGAATGAATTCATTACCGCGAGAATAAAACATAGTGATAAGGAATGGGAATTTTAACTATAATTGCCGTGGTAGCTTTATTAGCAGCGGGGATTGTGTTAGGATTCTTATATTACATAAAAATTATTATACAGAATACACCGGATGTAGAATTAAGCGTACATACAGAAAGCAAAGTTATAACAAATGAACCAAAAACTCGCGGTATATTACATCTAATATAAAAAAAATATATAATAAAATAAAATTCTTTATTTGTATCTTATGAATGACCAATAAAAACTATATATACAAACAGGGTATGCAGTTAGAAAATTTTTTTTTTATTTTAATAATTACAGATGGCGATACTCATAATAAGCCTCTTTCTGGGAGTTATCTTCAACCCTTTCGAAGTACATGGATTAGTAGGATTTGATTGTGGCAATCATATTACAAATATTACAACAATTTCTTTGATAAATATTGGGGAATGCGATATAAAAGAAGCACCCGTTAATATGACGCGTATATTCGGACAATTATTACAATTAAATGACTTTGGAACAATACCCATATATAAATGCTCAATAATAATAAATCGAATCGTTACCCATTGCGGAATGCATTCACATGTCTCACGTATGCCAAAAGGGGAAATAAGTTACTGCAAAGAAATAAATCAAGACGAATGTCGAAAAATGCATCTCACGGGATTTTTATCAATAGCCGGAAATACAGTCTTGCAACTACCACAAAATAGCACGGTTACAAGATCTTTAATTTTCGCGGGAACAATTTCGGACGGGGGAAAATGCGAAGGAGGGTCTTACTCAGATCTGTACGGCGATTACCAGAATGTTTACGTGGCCGGATGGGTAAAAATCTCATTACAAGATTACTATGCAGAAGTAAATTTAGATACCAATATTATTCGATTAGACAGTGGGGCAACTTGCAAATTTTCGGATGGAAAATGCACTGATCACGATGGAGCAGATGTATTTTGGTCCACTGCACCTGACGACACATGCGGGAAAAAGAAATATTCATTATTATATGAAGGACACATAGACAAAATTCAAGAAATAGGGGACAAGAAAATTTTATATTCACTAGAATCAAATGAAGTAACATTTGCATTATGGAGTACAGGCCAATTAAAAGTATGTGGAGCTCCCCTATTACGCACCGAACATCCAAAATTATTTATTGTAGAAGATGCAAAGGAAGATGGATTTGTAGAAAAAACACCCACATCAGCCAATAATTTAGATATGTTGGCTGTATAATTCTTACCTGGTCGTGAGTTTATTGTTCGAATTGAATTATCTCCAGGTGGTGAGTGAGGAAAGGGTGAACAATAAATAAGTAAAATTTCTATTAATTCGCGATGGAATGAGGGTGCATTTGCCTCGGCATAAAAACCCTCACGGATTAGAGGGAAAAGCCGGGGCAAACACTGACTTTATTAATCCAAGAAAATAAAGAATACAATTTTAGTAACTACCTAATAATTCGTAACGCGCCTTATTTTACTCGCCTACAATTCTCCAATCGCAATTCGCCGTGGGCGTGGAATCGCGCCAAATCCGGACTGGGAGGAAGGCCACACCGCAGTGGAGGAGGCGGACTTGATGCGGCGAGCGGAGATGTGGTCCTAGACCTGCTCCAGGCGCGCCCCGACGTCTCGGAGAAACCGCCACCTGGAGTCGGGCAAGTTGTCGTTGCCGCTGGATCCGCTCACCCTGGGAGGGTCACGCCGATCACGGCACGTGGACGCCGTCCCCTTGATACACTTGCTCGCCTCGAGGCACACGCGTAACAAACACACACGCTCTTAATTACAATTCGCACAACAGAACTAATTAATAGAACAACGCAAGTAAGAACAAAAAATCACAGTCAAAACGGAATGGTCGCGCGCGCTCAAGTCGTCGGATCGCTCGATCAAAACGGAATGAATCTTGCCGCGTCGCAAGCTCGTTGATTCGGCAGTAGGGCCTAACCGGCGCTACCGACGCAACGGCGCGAAATATGAATAAAATAAATATAAAGATAAACATCCCGCCCGCCTTCGTCGAATAGACGAACTATCAACCCTCGGACAACTCCTGATCTGTATTTTCAAGGTGTAAAGGAGATAACCGCGAAATGTGTCGACGAAGGATTGTCGTAGCGGTCTTAACAGAAACAACCCTTACAAGGCCATCAGGACCGGCGTGGACTTCGGTAATCCGTCCTAAAGGCCATTTTGAAGGAGGGTAGCGATCGTCCTGGATTATAACTAACCTGCCGACACAAAAATTCTCTATAGGATTCCTCCACTTTTGTCGTTGCTGTAGATGGAGAAGATATTCCAACGACCAACGTTTCCAAAACTGATTTCGGATTCTTTGTAATAGTTGGAAGCGGTCTAATCTATTTTGTGGTATATCTAACAAATCAGCATCTGGGATTAAAAAAGGAAGAACTGCCATTTAAGAAATGAGCAGGCGTCAAAGCCTGGAGATCGTCAGTCTCTGAAGATAGCGCAGAAAGCGGTCGTGAGTTAAGGCAGGCCTCAATTTCAACAAGCACGGTTGATAATTCTTCAAACGTCAGCATATGCTCCCCTACTACTCGTTTCAAATGATGCTTAACAGATTTTACGCCCGCTTCCCACAGCCCACCGTAGTGTGGCGCGCTCGGAGGAATAAAAATCCAGTCAACACCATCATTTGCAAGAACAGACGCGATTTCTTTATAAAAATCACTCGCACGTTGAAACATTGCCGTCAGCTCGTTGTCCGCACCATGGAAATTAGTGGCATTATCGCTGTATAATTTCTTACACAGCCCCCGCCTACCCACAAAACGACGATAGGCGCTTAAAAAGGAGGCAGTAGTGAGATCACTTGAAAGCTCCAAATGGATCGCTCTTGTAGAAAAACATACAAAGACGACGATGTATCCCTTGTACGATCGATGACCGCGACCCTTCGTAGTACGCACTTGGACAGGGCCCGCGTAATCCAGGCCGGAAACGGCGAACGGCCTTGAAACCCTAACGCGATCGGCAGGTAAATCTCCCATCAATTGCTGTACCGACTGAGGTTTAACTCGTTGACAGGTAATGCACTTGTGAATCACCGATTTAACTAATCTACTTCTTCCGAGGATCCACACTTGCCTCATCAATATGCTGGAAGTCACTGTGAGCCCCCCATGCAAGCAACGATGATGTGCAGCACGCGCGAATAAAAGACTGAGACTTGAATCATGGGGTAGTATAGGAGGGTGTTTACAGTTAAACGAGAGATCTGAGTGTGCTAATCGACCGCCTACGCGGAGTACGCCCTTTTCGCATAAAAATGGGTTTAATTTACTTAGTCGATTACGATTTGGCAATCTCTTTCCTGCCCTTAACATCTCAATATCCTCGGCGAAATGCTTAGACTGAGATAAGCGGATGACAGTGTTACGAGCTTCTAATAATTCCTCAGACGTGAGATACGAAGGGAGGGCTTCTAAACCTTGTTTTCGTCTGCGCAGGCTAATAATCAGGCGCTTGCAGAATGCAACAACTCGAACCAGCCGCGACAAAGATGAAAATCGAGTTAGAATTTCCGCGTCAGGAGGCTGTACCCTTTGCGTGGGTAAACTTCGCACCTTTTCAGAGGAACTCGGCCATTGATCAGATGTTAAAGACAGCCAAGAGGGCCCATGCCACCACAATTCAGACCTGGATAGAGCCGCCGGCTCACAGCCTCGCGTCGCTAAATCGGCAGGGTTTTCCTTCGTGGATACGTGCGACCATACCGCTGTCGGAAGCTCCGTTTGAATGTAGGATATCCTGTTTGCTACAAAGGTCTTCCAGTTGCACGGGTGCTTACGTAGCCACGTAAGCACAACCTGGCTGTCGGACCACGCGAAAACCGGGAGCTCGCCGAGAAATTCTAATTGCCTAATGTGGCACATGAGTTTTACCAGAAGCGCCGCTCCGCACAGCTCTAAATTTGGAATGCTAACCGTTTTTACGGGGGCAACCTTCGTTTTAGCAGCTACTATAGAGACTGTGAACTTATCTTCTACTTCGGTAACTCGCAGATACATTACAGCGGCATAAGCGCGAGAAGAAGCGTCGGCAAACCCATGTAATTCGTACGAACGCTTACCTCCAACCCCTAACCATCTACCGATAGATACAGACGATAATTCGGACAAAGAGTTACAATAAGCAGACCATCGCTCACGTAATTCAATTGGCAAAGGGGAGTCCCATTCACATTTCTGTATGCACAGATCCTGCATCAAAATCTTCGCCGTCACAGTCACAGGAGAAATCCACCCGAGCGGGTCGAACAAACGAGCAATATTGGACAGTATTGTCCTCTTTGTTAAAGCGGCTGAGAACTCTGCTAGATCCTTGACGCTGAATTGGAATTGATCCTGTGCAGGATTCCAGTAGACTCCTAGCGTTTTGATGGATTTATCTGCTTCAATTTCTTTTATCGAACCCTTCAAGGTTTGTGAAGGAAGAATGTCTGCATAATTTGCGGCCCATTTGTCAAGCGAAATTCCCGCTGAACCTAAAATCCCTGTGAGCTCCATCCTTTTTTGTACCGCGGAGGAAAGATTATCAGCACCTGAAAATATATCATCAACGTACGTCTCCAATTGGAGACACTCTGCACCAAGCGGGAATTTCTCCTTTTCGTCCTCCGAAAGCTGCATTAGTGTCCGGATCGCTAGAAATGGAGCGCAAGTCGTCCCGTAAGTGACCGTAGTTAAACGAAAATCGATCGGAGGCGAATTTAAATCTGGAGACCAAACAATTCTTTGATATTCTTGATCGGCAGCTGCAACACCTATTTGACGGAACATTTTTATAATATCTGCTGTAAACGCGAATAAATATTTACGCCAGTTAAGGAGAACTAAGGAAAGGTCTTTCTGCAAAGCCGCCCCTGAAATCAAAAAACTGTTTAAGCAATGACCGTCGCGTGTCCGCCTAGAAGCATCAAAAACAACCCTGATTTTAATTGCTTCACCTAGATGTTGTACGACTGCATGATGCGGCAGGTACCAGGCTCCATCTTGCTTGATTTGTGAATCAGGAATTCTACGCATGTGACCTAGCTGCTCGTATTCGTTCATGAACTGCCGATATGCCTCCGCTACTCTTGGGTCTCGAGAAAAACGACGGTGTGTAGACGACGGCGATCCGAGCGCTATTTGCCTTGATTCAGCCGCTACAGAAGGTACATCCTGCTTTAAAGGAAGCCGCACCTCGTACCGCCCCTCGCAATTACGAATACGCGTCTCCTTGAACAGCCTCTCACACTCCTCAGCCTCAGGACTTAGCTTAGATGTAACCGCGGGCATGTCTTCGAGCGCCCAGAATCGCTGTAAGGTATGATCAAGCTCTTGGAATGAGGAGCAATGGAGACCTTGCACTGGTGAAGGTCCCGCCCGCCGTGACGCCTCTATGTTTATGGGACCGGAAATAATCCATCCAAAGGCCGTATTTTGCGCGATCAACTCCGAAGGAAGAAGACGTTTAAATCCCGGACGCAGCAATTGCCCGTAAACATCGGCGCCTAGAATAACATCAATTTTTTTCGATGTAAGAAATTCTGGTTCGGCTAAGGAGAGCCCCGAAAATAAATTAAGATCGAAATCTGAGAGATTTTCTACCGGTGAGCGCGAGGTAAGCTTAGGGAGAACGAGAGCCTCTGTCTTAAGCTCAAAGCTCGAACTCGAGCAGGGGCGGAGAACAAGTTGGGTCCTCGAGCGCGCGGTGCCCGCCGAATTTGCGCCAATGCCGGAAAGCGACACTCACGCGTGTTCCTTTCGAAGACCCAATAATTGCGCCGTGGATTCTGAAACGAAAGTAGCCTCCGATCCCTGATCCAACAAAGCCCGCACCTGCGTAGATTCTCCTTTCGGACCAATCACTTGTATTCGAGCTACTGCCAAAATAACCTTTCTAACCGCTGCCCGCAAATTCGCGGTGTGTATGCCTACAACGGGAGGTTGAGAAGACAAGGACGTACCTTGGGTGCCGTTGGGCATTGGCGAGCTCGGTTGCGATCGTCCGTGAGGCTTAAAGTGCAAGAGCGTGTGATGCTTTTCCTTGCAAGTAGCGCATCGACCAGCTGAATTACAAGCATTTACTCTATGTGCTCCAAAACAATTAAAGCAAACTTGTAGTCGCCTGATATTGAGTAGTCGATCTGTTGGAGTCATATCCTTTAATTTCACACATTTTGAAAGCTTATGTGTCGCCGAACAAAGAGGACATTCCGGTACGCCGGAAGATGCCGAGGAACTGGCGTGAAAAACCTTCCGTGATTCTCGATTCCCTGAGACGGGAGCAGAAGCCGGTCTCTTTTCGGCCCTGCGTTCCGCTGACACCATGCTAAGCGCATGGGTTCGCTTCTCCATAAACCTAACGAGTTCTAAATACTTAGGAAATGAATAGGAAGGCACCGGTTCTACTTCAAGACCTTCTGTTTCCTTCTGTTGCTCTTTAACGCTGATCTCCGCCTCCCATAACTTCCGCGACTCTGGATCCAAGCGATCTGATAATAAGAAAACTAACCAAACATCCCAGTGTTCTGTGGGGAGCTTTAAATTTGTCAATGCTCGAATTATTCTCTGTGTTTCGTCGAGTACTGCACGCATCTTGATCGCCGATTCTTTTTTCAAATGCGGAATTTCCATTAACGAGGTCAATAATTTATTCACTATCAGACGCGGATTATTGTACCGCGAATTAAGTGCCCGCCACGTACTCGCGTAATTCGCGTGAGTTGTCGTGACGTCCTTTATCAGCTCCGCTGCCCCGTCTGTCAAACATAATTTTAAGTATTGTAGTTTAGTAGCGTCGGATAGACCTGACGCCTCGTGTACTAAACTAGTAAACAAATCAGCAAAACTTGCCCAATCCTCGTATTTGCCGGAGAAACGGGGCAGAGGAATTTTTGGTAATTTTGCTATGCGGGAATCAGAGCCTGTCTCAGAGATGTTGCTACCCTCATTATCAGTTCTTTCAAATAACGCGAACAAAGTTAATATTTCGTCGAGAGCATTCTCATAAACTTCCTGAATACGGTCAAACCATTTGTCAGCCACGTATACATCAGTCTCCGCGTCTTCTCGAACAATTATTTCGGAGTGCGTTCTTCTTACTTCGAGCCAAATGCCCTTTACCGCATCGAGTCGGGCTCGCACGATGTTTTTGTTCAGAGAATCTTGCGGCTTAGATAATAAGCGTTCACGAATCGAGTTTATCTCAGCTTCGCGAGCTGCTTGTAGCGAGGTAAGCTTCTTTAAGCCTACTGGAGCCATAACGTAGGCTGGCCCGACGACTCAAATAATTTAAAATGCAAGAAACAAATTAGTATAACACAAATAATTTGAACTATTGATAATGTAAATCGAATTTTAATTCCGCGCAACACGCATAGACTTAGGCCAAATCGTGGAAGCGCCAGCGAACGCCGCGCCTACTCAAGTTCGCAAAGTCGGGCCGACACGTGAAGCTCAATCAAGTCCCCGCCGGCTTGATTTCGGAGATATAGACCGAATGCGGAAGCGCGATCGAGCACCGCGCCGTGCCCCTCCAAATTCGTGGAGTCGGACCAAACGCGGAAGCACAAGCGAGCTTCGCGCCGCGCCTACCCGAATTCGTGGAGTTAGGCCGAACGCGGAAGCGCGAGCGAGCGTCGCGCCACACCTATCCGAATTCGACGAACAATTGCCGCACACAGAACAAACGCACGCGCGAAACCTGCGCTGATTCTGTAAGACCTTCGATTTTTTTTTTTTTTTTTAACAATTTATAATGAAGCTCTATTTAATGTTGTTACACAATCAACGATCCCGTAAATGCAACCTAAACCCAATCGCTCACTCCTCACCCGGGGCACCATGTATAATTCTTACCTGGTCGTGAGTTTATTGTTCGAATTGAATTATCTCCAGGTGGTGAGTGAGGAAAGGGTGAACAATAAATAAGTAAAATTTCTATTAATTCGCGATGGAATGAGGGTGCATTTGCCTCGGCATAAAAACCCTCACGGATTAGAGGGAAAAGCCGGGGCAAACACTGACTTTATTAATCCAAGAAAATAAAGAATACAATTTTAGTAACTACCTAATAATTCGTAACGCGCCTTATTTTACTCGCCTACAATTCTCCAATCGCAATTCGCCGTGGACGTGGAATCGCGCCAAATCCGGACTGGGAGGAAGGCCACACCGCAGTGGAGGAGGCGGACTTGATGCGGCGAGCGGAGATGTGGTCCTAGACCTGCTCCAGGCGCGCCCCGACGTCTCGGAGAAACCGCCACCTGGAGTCGGGCAAGTTGTCGTTGCCGCTGGATCCGCTCACCCTGGGAGGGTCACGCCGATCACGGCACGTGGACGCCGTCCCCTTGATACACTCGCTCGCCTCGAGGCACACGCGTAACAAACACACACGCTCTTAATTACAATTCGCACAACAGAACTAATTAATAGAACAACGCAAGTAAGAACAAAAAATCGCAGTCAAAACGGAATGGTCGCGCGCGCTCAAGTCGTCGGATCGCTCGATCAAAACGGAATGAATCTTGCCGCGTCGCAAGCTCGGCGATTCGGCAGTAGGGCCTAATGCGCGCGCACCGACGGACTCTCGCGCGGCGCTACCGACGCAACGGCGCGAAATATGAATAAAATAAATATAAAGATAAACATTGGCCATTGTAAATTCAAAATTTTTATATGTTGAAAAATATGTGAGAAAACAAGTCACACAAATGTAAAACGATATTTTGAGACATAAATGCGAACTTGAAAGAAGAATCATGGATCAGGCTTTAGCATTAGCCACTATTGCACCGGAAGAAGTGGCATATAAAATCATGGGAGAACCTGGATACATCGCAGTCACCGCAGGAGAAGTCATACATTTATTAAAATGCGTACGAGTTGATGTAAAGAGACGAGACACCGAAGAAGAATGTTTTGAACAGTTACCAGTATCAAGGGAAGGAGAAAACTATTTTTTATCACCTCGAACACACATACTAATTCGAACAGGAAAACAAGTCCCCTGTTACAAAAGGCTACCAATTACGTACAAAATCAATGAATACTGGTATAAATTACTGCCCGACCCAGTAGAAGTCAAGACGCCCGAAGTCTTAACGCCCCAAACTCGACCTACATGGAAATACGTAAGCCCAGAAACACTAGCAATCAGTGGAATTTATTCACAAAATGATTTAAACAGATTACGAGACAGAATTTTATTCCCTATTGAAAGAAATGCGATTGTTAATAAAATAGCGTTAGGAATGACAGAACGTACAATCAACTCAGAAGGCATGACTATTGGAAATTTATTTAATCAAGAAACTTTGGCAAAAATCGCTGAATCTGCTTGGGAAAAAATGTGGACAAAATTTTTAACATTTGGAACCGCTAGCGCAGGAATAATAGGAATAAACATTGCCTGCCGATTCATTAAATTAGTAATAGACACGGTAATCCATGGATATGCATTATATAGCCTATATGGATTCTCATTACACCTGGTAGGGGCAATATGGAATTCAGTTACGCAATTGTTATTACATTTAGGACAAAAAGAACAAAATAGAGTACAAAGGGAAATACAACAAGCGGAAAAAACACAAGAAAATAAATTAGCAGAAGAAACAAATACAAAAAAACGAAGTAAATAATGAAAAACCAAAAATGTATCCCGATTTAAACATTAATACTACCTCTTTGTAATTACAGCAAAAGGAAGCAAATGAAACCCTTCACATGGTACATTACTCGCCCAAGGAAATAAAAAAAGATACACCATTTGACGGAGAAAAACCAGAGAACCATACGGAAGCATACAAAGAATTTCTAAAACACCGCTGTTTTAAACAAAAAGCAGAGATAACATATTTTTATGACGTCAATAACTTCGAATTAGTAATTTGCAATAACTGTATGATAAAATACTAATTTGAAGTATCTTACAGTTTTTCAAGACATGAGAATTTACATAATGTTGGAACAATAAATACACCACCCTTATACTGTGACTTATGCAAAAAAGATATACAGATTATAAGCCCAGTAATTGAATGTAGCAGCTGCACAGAATTCTTGTTAGAAATAGGTACAGAACAGGTATAATAAAAAAAATAAATAAAAAAATAAAAAAAATGGTTATGTTAAAAAGGATAATATATCGAGAATTGGAGACGAAAAAGGAAGGATGTAGGAAGTGTATTTTAGAAGAACCAAGAACAAGATATGCATATAAAATAACTACACATTTTGTTACAATGAATGCTGCACGATATAAGTTAAAATGTAAAGGGTGCAATATTTCAATGACTAGAAGAATGTCACCAACTCAGGAAAAACCATATAAATTATTACTATTACCCGAAAATCAAAGAGAAATAAGATTAAGATCAATCAGAACTATAAAGAGAATAAAGGCAGCAAAAGAAACGTACAAAGGAAGGAGAAGTAAGGCCGAAGAAACAATAAGAAAAAAAGCGCGTGAATGATATTAATGGAGGAAAAAGAGGAAGAAAAACAAATTAAAGAAATTGAAGAGGAATTAATGGAAATTAAGGAGACAATGTCTATGGAAGATAAAGGCACTCAAGTTACAATGAGTCTAGAATCTTCAGACAATACAAAAAATGAACAAAAAATATTAATAGATAAGGCCATACAACACTCGGACGAGCAGATAGAAGAACAGAACTGGGAAGAGATAGGTGGATTTATAAAGGAAGAGGAAGTGGAAGGTTTATTTGAATTTTTAAAAATGTATAACTGCAATTTAGAGGAGAACGAATTTGATATTAAAGAAGTAAAAAGGTATAAAAAAAAAACAACAATAACATTGACACACAAAAGAATAACTTTTATTATTATCCAAAAAACAATACAAACATGGATAACAATACACAAATTAAGGAATTGAAGAGTAGAAGTCACCTGTAAAAAGAAAACAGAAATAAAAAAAAAGCACAGGCCATTGTTAAAGAAATATATGAAATAAAATTACGGTGGACAAGAAGAATCAGGCGCTGAGCTGGAACTCTCCTCATCGACAAGAAATGACTGCGGTGGACTTTAGGAGCTGAAAACCAAGACAGATTTCGTTTGATTTTTGATATATAAAAAAGAAAAAATAAAAAAAAAAAAAAAGGGGGAAAGGAGCACGCTTAAAAGTACTTACGGGTCATTCGGAGAACCCGGGAGAGGACTAAAATAAATAAAAGGAAAAAATTAGAGAAAGACTAACAATGAGAATAAATAAAAAATAAATAAATAAATAAAACAAATAAAAAAAAAAATAAACACATACCGATAATTAGGTGCGGGTCTAGAAGAGCTAAGAAAAATATATAAAAAAATATATAAAAACGAAAAGGAGAAAAAGTTTTATTGTTAAATAAGAAAATAACACTTACCCAGAAGATAAAGAAGCAGGCGCCGTAGCGAAGGATCTCGGAGGCCCGGCGTACGATATAACAGGAGAGCAGGGAGGAGCAGGTGGCACGCGAGGCGCAGGCGACCCCGCAAAGGGAAAATCAAGCGGCATAGACAGCACGGCAGTTACGGGACCATTATAGACCGGTCCCAAAAGCAGAAAAGATCTTGAAGGCAAGGAAGAATACGTATCCGCCAAATTCGCCGGGTAAGAAGATTGAGGCATTGAAGACATCGATACATGCGGTACAGCAACAAAACCCAAAATATCTAATACTTGATCCGAAGACAAACGATCAACAGCATAACTATTACGGAGTCTGTCAAGAAGAGAAAGAATTTCAGAACTCGAACAATTCATCGTAAGAATAGAAAAGAACTAATCAACACAGGGGACGAGCGACTGTTTTTTAAAGGTAGGCCCGGGAAAACAAGAAGAGTGGGAAAATGGAAATCAGGAAACTCGTGTGACAGGGGAAGGGGTCGAAAAACTCATGTTTTTCACCAAAACAATCAAGACATTTTCAAAAAAAATAATAAAAATAAATAAAGAAAAAAAAATGAATAATAATAATAATAAATAAAAGAAGTATATGGTTGCTAAGAATTAATTGTCGGGCTATTATAATAACTAATGTTTTAAAAAAATTTACTCATTTTTAAGGTAGAAATTGAAAAGAAATTTTTCTAATATATTAAGAAAAAAAATATATATCTTTGAGTGGAAACCCATTAGGAAATTTATGTTACTATATTAATATTTAATACTAATTTTATATACATAATTTTAATTGAACAACGAAAATTTCGGTTCTTATGAACCTTTTAAAAAAAAAAAAAAAAAAATACATTTTACCACTATTTATAATGTAAATTAAGAAAATAACAAATTATATCTTATTCTTTTGCGAAATTTTAACAAAATTACTATATTAATATTTTCTTTTGTAGCGATAGAAATTTTTGTTTTATACGTATTCTGTTTGTAATACCTTTTATAAATAACAAAATATATCTTATTCTTTTGCGAAATTTTAACAAAATTACTATATTAATATTTCCTTTTATAGCGATAGAAATTTTTGTTTTATACGTATTCTGTTTGTAATACCTTTTATTAATAACAAAATATATCTTATTCTTTGGCGAAATTTTAACAAAATTACTATATCGATATTTTCTTTTGTAGCGATAGGAATTTTTGTTTTACGCGTATTCTGTTTGTAATACATTTTATTAATAACGAATGATATCTTATTATCTGTGCAAACGTTTAACAAGTTACGACATTGATAATAGAGTTTTTGTAGCACTTCTTATTAATAACATATATTGTCATTTGCGAAGCGTATATATGTTTGTCCGAACGCAAGAAATCATGTGCAAGTCATATTAACTAAGGTGGGGGTAATCTAGTCGGAAATAGCATTATTATTTACATGTACGAACGACGATCTTTTTAAGATCGCTCGTTCTGGTATGGGTGGGGAGATGTTACGTCGTAAAAAGAATAATAATAAGTAAAGGAACGAGGGCAAAAGTGCAGAGTAATAATGAATGAAAAATAGTGACCACGATTCTTTTTACGACATACCAAAATCCGTAAAGAGGTAGAAACTATAAAAAGAATACAAAAGGCAATAAAAGAGATGAGGAAGGCTTCCCCACGATCCGTCCATATATGGAGATATTTAGAGACAATTCGTAAACGGAAGCTAATCAATACCCCGGAATCAAACGTACCGCGCAAACCCATTTAAATCTCTAATCTCTAATCTCTAAAAATAAGGCCTCAGAAGTGGCTCCTCGGAGGAATTTTATTTTTCTCAAATTGTCAAGTTTGACTAATTTATGATCGAATTCTAACGTAAAGGAACAAAGCCCACCGACACTGTGTCCAGGGACATATGCACCAAGAGCGTGTCACACATCAGCGCGAAAACAGATTAGTCACGCCCGGATTTCGGACAAGAAATGATCATAAATTAGAATAGCCGAATTTTTCCAAGAATCTAGCAAAATAAGTGCACAACACCGGAAATTACCGGAGGTGCCATAAAGGAGTATAAAAGCCCGAATCTAAGAAGATCTATGGTTCAGTCGTATCGAGTCTATACAGCACGTAATTATCGTCCACACCAGCCAGATCCGCGAAGCTACCCGTCTACACAGGGACGAGCCGCTCCAAGCATTACGAGAGATAGCCCGCTGCGGACTTGAGATCTGACGCCCCGATCAGGCTGCCGGTAAAGTGCCGGGCCAAGGCAACGGCCTATACATTAACATTTGAGGGACGAGGATAGCAGCAGAGACTCCAACACCGGGCTAGGCGACTGACCCACCGACGCAACCAAGGAAAACTGCCGTCCAACATAAGTAGAACGAGAGAAAGAGAGAGAGAAAGCGAGGAAACGAACGAGCATCGACACCTTCGGCTCGGAGTAACGAGGGACAGCGGGACCCGCCGCGACCTGCCGTAACCAGCCGACCCAACCCATTGTATCCAAGAATCTACACATCTCATTTATTGCGAGGTACATGAATTAATTTTAGAAAGAATTAACTTTAGAACATTGCGTCTTGCGTTCGAAAATTGTGTAATCATTGTAATTCCACTTGAAGTTTTCAATCATTAAAATTTATAATCTTGGAAACTGTGTGAACCATATTAATTTATTTTCCCGAATAAATTTAGCCTATATTCTTTATCGTGGGCGTAACACTAGGCATTCCCTTTCTGTCACTGTGTAGTTCCGCTCCACCGGTATAAGCGTACTACTGGCAAATTCTAGGACTCTTTCTACTCCATCGGTCTCTTGTAGTAGAACCGCCCCTATGCCATTATCGCTTGCCTCTGTATGGACGATGTACCGTCCGTTTCTGTGAGATCTTTGCACAACTGGCGCCGACATTAGCAGGCACTTTATTCTTTCAAAGGCTGCCTGTTGCTCTTTTCCCCATTGGTATTTCATTTCTTACTTTAGGAGACGTGTCATTGGTTCTGCTATCTCTGCAAAAGTTTTTTATAAACTTTCGGTACCATGACGCCATTCCCATAAATCTCCTCAATTGTTTTATGTTCTTGGGAGCCGGATATCCTTTTATCGGTTCGATCTTGGTCGTATCGGGACGAACACCATCCCGATTGACCATGACTCCCAAGTACCTCTCCTCCGAACGACAGAAAACACTTTTTTCTTTGTTTACTGTGACTCCGGCTTTCTTTTACCAGAACGGTTCAACACAATCTTTATGTGTCGGAGTTAATCTACAAACGTCTCTGAGGCGATGATAATGTCATCCAAGTAAGCGAAGGCGAATGGCTTTAGGTAGTTGCCGATTAGGCTGTTGATGAACCTTTGAAAGGTTGCGCCTGAGTTAGACAAACCGAACGGCATTCTTTTCCACTGGTATTTGGTGATAAGCTGAGCTAAGGTCCAATGTCGTGATGAATTTTTCCCGCTTGATTTTCAGCAATATATGGTCTATGTATGGCTGTGGATATGCATCTTTATCCGTAAGTGCTTTTACTTTGCGAAAGTCGATGCACATCCTTCTCTTGCCATTTTCTTTTTTGACCATAACTATCGGGTTGGACCAAGGATTATTAGATGGTTCTATGTCTTCTTGCGCTAGCATCTCTCGGATTTGCTTGTGCATTTCTTCTTCGATTTTCGGCGAAACCGGGTAGTATTTCTGTTTTAGAGGCATGGTATTCCCATGTCACTAGTGAGGTGGCTACATAGCTCCCTAACAGGGAGAGTAGTTGAGGCACAGTGGGGGTCGGCTACTGGAGGCGGCCGGGTGTGGAGGGGCTGTCCACAGGGGGGTGTAATATCACCCACGGAGTGGTCCTTGGACGTAGATGAACTGCTGGTCAGGCTGAATGATGTGGGCATTTATGCTCAGGCTTATGCCGATGACGTCTTAATCCTGATAATGGGACATGACGAAGGGACGCTAGCAGGCCTGATGAATTTTGCATTAGGCATTGTGGAGGCATGTTGTAAAGAAGTGGAACTGTCCGTTAACCCTGACAAAACGGTACTAGTCAACTTTACCATCAAATATAAGGTAAAGAAAATAAAACCCATTATGCTCTTCGGTAAATCACTCCCATTGTCGAGTGAGGAAAAATACCTGGGGGTGATCTTCGACTTGAAGCTGAACTGGGGTAAACACTTGGAGAGCAAGAAAAGGAGCTTTATGGCTGCTTTCTGGGCTTGCAGGAGAGCCTTTGGGGCAACGATAAATCTGAATTCGCGTTAATGAACAAGATGTTAAACACGAGCTCTTTCAGTTAAGTTGCATATCGTTATATCCGTAGGGTGTCGTCTATCAGAAAAAGTGCAACTTAGAGTCTCGCTGCAACACAAGCTTTATTATTAGATTCTTTTAGTATGACAGACGTGTCATAAATTTTTAAATGTTAATAAAAATTCTCTGCAATATGCTCTTACTCCAATCTCAAAGTGTTAAACCGTACACATCCATTTGATGCAACAACTAACTTCAATATTTGTGGGACAAGCACAGATTTCCCAGACGCAGATTTTAAAAGTGCTTTATTTAAAATGATTTAAGTATACTTTTTCTGGTTGTTTCATTTTAAATAAAATTAAAATTATTTTAAATTTTTACAAATACCAAATGTAGTTACATTAATTTTTCACTTTTTAGTTTCAAATTTTTAAAATTTAATCATAGTGCACTACACAGAATTTGTATTACTTTTCAGATGTTTATGATTTTTCTGTAAATTTATTAGTCGAGCTTGTTAAATACTGTCATATTTAAATTGTTAAAATTAAATTTTTAAAATGGTTTATTACCCTCCCACTGAAATTGTGGACATGATTATGCTTCTGGGAGAATGCCATAATAATGCTTGTGCTGCAGCAAGGCTATATGCTGAACGTTTTCCTAGTCGAAGACACCCTACTGACATTACTATACGCAATTTAACTGAAATAGCTCGTGCTGGACATTGTTCGTGAACGAAAGCATCACGAGTACAATGAAAACGATCCTCGTGTATTAGCTGTTCTTGCTATTATTCATCTCGATCCACATGATAGCAGTCGTCAAGTTTAAAGGGAACATGGTATACCAAGAAGAACGTTTTTAAGAATTTTAAAAGTCCTTCGATACCATGCTTACCATATTACTTTGGTTCAAGCATTACAGGTACATCACATGCAACAGCGAGTTGAATATTGCCAATGGGCCATTCAAGAAATTGACCATAATCCTGACTTCTTTAACTTTGTCTTATTTTCCGATGAAGCAATATTTCAAAGTGACGGGTAACTTAATAGACACAATTGCCATTATTGGTCACATGAGAATCCTCATTGGCACAGAGAAGTAGATCACCAACATCGCTGGAGTCTTATGGTATGGTGTGGGATTGTAAATGGTTATTTAGTTGGTCCTTACTTCTTTGAGGCTAATGTTGATCAACACACCTACTAAGAGTTGCTAAGAGATAGGCTGCCAGAACTATTGGTAGACGTCGATTTAGAAAACAGACAAAGAATGGTATTCCAGCAAGATGGCGCAGCGCCACACTTTGCAGTAATTGTTCGACAATTTTTGTACGAAACTTACGCTGGGTGGATTGGACGTGGAGATCCGGTTAACTGGCCCGCAAACTCCCCAGATATGACTTCACCAGATTTTTATTTGTGGGGCTATTTGAAGAATGTTGTCTTTCAACAACAGCCAACAACGCGACACAACATGCAAGATCGGATTCGTGAAGCATGCGCTGCGATTATAAGACAAATTTTGTTAAACACCATCCAAGAATTCCGTAGACGTTTAGGGCTGTGTCTTCAGGCAAATGGAGGTAACTTCGAGCATTTGCTTCATGGTTAAATTTGTGAGAGGCGAGGGGACTCACGCTAATCAAGCACCCCATCGTGAGAGGCAAGGGGACTCACGCTAATCAAGCACCCCATCGTGAGAGGCAAGGGGACTCACGCTAATCAAGCACCCCAAAGGAAACAAAATTTACTACGTCCACGTCGTTGTTTCTGGGTAACGCTAAAATTAAATCCAAAAAACAACAAAACGTAAGTTCAAGGTCTAATTCAAGGTCCATTATTTGAACTCATATTTTGAACGCACCCTTCATTTTTTGATAGGATGCAAAATTTAACGGGTTTTTCAATCTGGATTTCGTTTTACCCCATTATGTCCGTATGGGGTAATCAGGACCTCACCTAAAAAAACATTATCTAAACGTAAAATTCGCGCTCATTCGATTTTTAATGTCAAAATAAAGTGTTTCCATCTAACAAAGAAATTTTACCTTGAAATAACCTTGAAAGTTATCGCCAAGGTCAAAATAAAAGTCAACACTGAATTTCTCGTTAAAAATTACTCAAATTATGATCTTTAATTTTTCGGCAATACCCTACCTAAGATTTTTCATAGCCATCCGATTATTTCGTATTTATGACCTTCATCTGACCTTTGAGGTCATCGAGGTCAGATGACCTGAGAGCTTATTCGAACGTAGAATTTCCCGCCATTTCCGATTTCGGTGTAAAAAATAGGGGTTTCCATTTAAAAAACTCAAGTTGACCTTGATTTGACATTGAAGGTCATTTTTTGATAGGATGCGAACTTACTGAGTTTTTCAGGTGCATAGATTAAAATGGCCCACCGTGTATATAGATTGCAAGCTTTGTTTACAAGGGGCATAATGGGAGTCAGAAGATCTACACCACTGAAAGCATTAGAAGTGATGTTGGTCCTCCCACCTCTGGGATACTGGGTAGAGCGGCAGCGCTAAAGGCAAAGATTAGAGTTTCAAAGGACTGTCCTAAGCTCGAGCACGGTGAGATAGTCGAATGTATCGACTCAGATCAGAAGCGAGGTGCTAGGCTAGATAAGGTCACTCGCTGCTATAGGTTTGAAAGAAACTTTGAGGTAGCGAGCTCACAACAAAGGGAGGAGGACCAGCCAGGCTTTAGCTTGTTCACGGACGGTCCTAAAAACAAACTGGGTGTAGGTGCGGCTGCATGGCTAAAGGGGAGCAGCAGAGAAATCGTGCTCTCACTAACGCCATACGCCACGGTCTTCCAAACGGAAGTGAGGGCTATCAGGAGCTGCGTAAAGGCTATGCTTGATGAGGAGTGGACAAACCGGAAGGTTGTCATACACTCGGACAATAGGGCCGCCATCACGGCTCTCAACAAAGTGACAATTACCTCATCGGAGGTTCTGGCATGTAGGACATCGCTTGACATCCTGGCGAAGAGATGCGCCGTCAAGTTGAAATGGGTAGCTGGGCATGCAGGCATTCGAGGAAACGAGAAGGCTGACAGACTTGCTAAAAGGGGGGCGGCGGGGCTCAGGGCAATCGCCGTAGAGACGGCTCTACCAGGATGCGAACTGGACAGCAGAGTGCAGACCTGGATTAGAAAGGAGCAGATCAGTAAATGGATAGGGTGCCAGCACTGCAGACACACCAAAGCATTTATCGCAGAGTCTGTCCCGGCAAAGTGGGTAGGCGAGCTGGTAATTCTCCCCAAAAAGGACATTAGGAAGGTAGCGGAGTGGTTGACGGGTCATTGTGACCTGTCACACTTTAGGCGGAGAGTGTGTGAGGAGTGGTTCCTCGAACCTGAAGATGTCTGCCCTTTGGGGCTTAGCAGGCTTCTCAGACTGATAAATTATATAGGGAGGTTGATGGGGGATGAATGATGAGGAGACCGGGCGCAATGGGCTAATTGGCCTAGGTGCATCACCTGCATGTCCCCGCGAGGGGCCCTGGGTGCGTTTCCGATCTGACATCGACTATCGACTATCGACTATCGACTATAGGCGTTGAAGTTGACTATAAAAATAGTAAATTTGCTTTTATCAATTTTATTAAATAACACAGCCACACAAAAAAAAGTTTTCGAGTCAGGGGTCGAGACACACATATTCTTTTGTATTTTGACCTGCTGAATCCGAATGCGGGGTCTGTTTGACCCCTTCGGGTATTGGTCAAGGTCATGCCAAGGTCAAATTGAGTAAAACGCTTTAAATCGAATAATGCTGCCAGACTTATAGGTTTTTAAGGTCGCTGAATTCAAATTCGAAATCTGTTTGACTCTATCTGGTCAGGGTCAAGGTCACGTCAAGGTCAAATTGAGTAAAACGCTTTAAATCGAATAATGCTACGAGACTCACGGGTTTTTGAAGTCGGTGAATCCGAATCCGGGGTCCATTTAACCACATCGGATCTTGGTCAGGTCCTGCCGACCGTCGTGCCCGGCCGACTATTTTTGCAATCAAAGTGCATAGCCGGTACCGGACGATCATTGGATTTACTAAAGACTCCCTAATGATGTTATAAGATCCAGAAGTTATCGATGATCTTAATGACCATACTTTTTTTCTGTAATGCAGCGCCCGATTTCGACTATCCCACAAACACAAATAGCACGGATATTTTGTGAATCCTGATTGCTGTCCAAGTAGCGTAGTTATTATTTTCAAATCTCCGCAAATCTGCCATAATTGTTTATCATATTTAATTTTTTATAAAAGAACTAGCATACTATCATATTTTTCTTGCATGACAATTGAGTGACCAATTGGTATTGGAGCATATACGTTCATGTTGCGAAGTAATACTGCCTTGATACTTTGCTTGGAAGAGTCGATAAAAAGTCTCCAATCACTAGCTCTGTATGAATTCTCTTTCAACTGATTTATAAGGCCTTCGACGTCGGTGCAATACACTGGTGATATGTCCTTTAACATAGTGAAGAACTTACGGAACTCAAACTCTCGGTTTCGATAGAAAGAAACTTTTGTATCGGATTGCAGGAGATTTTTCTTTTTTAAGAATGACGCCAAGTATTCAGAACCATCTTTTGGTAAACCTAAGTCTCTAACAAGATCATTTAATTTAAACTGTGACACTAATGATGGAAGTGCAGTTTTTTTATCACATGGTGTATAATCCGATTCACTAGTATTGTTATCCTCGTTAAAAGACTCACTTTCTATAGCATACTCTTCGACAACTTCCATTGATTCGACATCTTCAGATAAACGTTCGATGTCACTCATATGATCAGTTTTATCAACAAAAACGGGAGGTATAACTGAAGTTGCATTTATACAGGGTGTTCAAAAATGAACTGCACGACCAGTATACCCGAGTTCAGAATAACATTCTAAGCACTTTTTCCCTTTTGGCATATTTCGTAATTGTGGCTAATTATCGAGTTATGGGCAATCAAAAACTTCGATAATTAGTCAATCAGCGCTCTAGCTGACGCTGGTAGGCGGGGTTTACTCGAGCAGCATGGGCCGCGCGAGGAGAGTCATGCGGAGTTCATCGTCAAATCGAGCGCTGATTGGATAATTATTGTAGATTTTAATTAACAGGAACTCCATAATTATCCCAAATTCTGAAAAATGCCAAAAGTGAAAAGTGCTTAGAATATTATTCTGAACACGGATATACTGGTCGTGCCAGTTCATTTTTGAACACCGTGTATATAATATTTTATTTTTATTTTTAATCGTAATGCCTTTAATTTCATTCAAACAAAAGTAGCATTCCTCCGTACTACCTAGTTCACTCCAAATCGACGGAATAGAGAATTTAATATTCTTTTTATACTCATCCTTTTTCCAACGATGCAATATTTTTTTGCAACTGCAACAAATTACTTGTGGGGTTCACGTCTATGCTGATTCACCTTTAAATAAAAAATTCTCATACTTATTACTGATAGCATCGAACTTCATACTTAGAACATATGAAGCAGAAAATATCAGGATTCATACAACAAACGTGTGATTGCAAAATCTCCTCTGATTGTTTTCTTGTATCAATAAATTTTCGCTTTCGCACCGCAATCAGCCGCCGATACTGGGGTTCCCTATCCCTCTACATTAATAGGTAACCTACCTGTATCTGCCATGACGGCATTCAAGCCGTAATCCAGGAACTTAGCCGGATATCGGTATAACTCCGTTGCCCGCCGTCACCACGGAGAGATGCCCTGGATGCAGTCACAGGAATAAACGGAGAACCAAAAACTAAAATGTAGTTATTGTACCAAAAGTTGTCCAGGAGGAGCGTATGTGTCTACAGTATGTATGACGCCCTCAGGGTGAATGAAAGCTGAGTGGGAATTTTGAATGTATCCGCAAGGGGGTCCTCTGTGCCACGGCATATCCCCGGGGCGTGGCATGCCTCCGGTCCCAGCTAAGCGGTGATACCGAGCCGGGGGACAGCCCAGAAAGGTCCTGAAGTTGAGAGAGGCATTTTTTGTCTCGCACTCGTACCTAGAGCATAAATAGGTACTATCGGAGACCCGGGGGCGGCGGGGCGATGCCCCGTCCGGGTCAGTTGAGGTCGGCCTCGTAGTGGCAGTGGTTAGAGCCCATATCGACGCCTCCTACGAAGAAAATCTCTTTCCAGTTTTGCGGCGAAGAAAATCCCTTCCAAAATTTGCGCCGAATATAATCCCCTCGCTGATTTTTCCGACGAAAAAGATCTCCTTCCACACTATTGCGACGAAAATAATCCCCTCGCTGATTTTTCCGACGAAAAAGATCTCCTACAATCTTATAAAACAATTTTCTACCAATACTATCCCACACTTTTTAATCGAGGGTGCATTTATTTAAACAAATTATTTTATTTTACGTTTTGTGTTATCCTTTTTTTATACAATTTAATGTTAAACGTTGGTTTATTCATGGCTTATTTTTGGCTTATTCGTTAACTAAAACCATAGCTAATTATTAGTATACCAGCGATTTTACTTCATTATTTTATTTCAATAAAGCGCAAAAACGCCAGAGACAAGACAGGCTAGTTTTTGCCGCAAAAGTTCTAAAAAGGATAGTTTTCGTCGGGAAATCAGCTGAGGAGATTTTCTTCGTCGCCAAAATGCAGACAGGGGATTTTCTTCGTACGGGGCGTCGATATGCGGGCTAGAGACTTCGGTATCGACGTGTGAGTTGCGGTGCAAAACTCGGGCATCCTGCCTGCAGAGCGGGTAGAGGCTTTAGGAGGTCCTTACCTCCAACAAAGAGGATCGCTGTGCCAGGAAACCACAGAGTGAGAAATTTGTAGCAGTCGTCCTGTACGATCTGCACGAAGATATGGGCGTATCCCATTCCCGACGCCTCTAGGGAGGCCGTGTGATAAGGCCATAAGGCAGGTGTCGCACGTTAAACAAAACGGATATATCCCCGTTAGCTCGCGATCGCGGACTCTCGTGCGGCGAGAGTCGCGGCTCTCGAAGACGAGCCGTAGCGCAGTTCGACTTCAAGACTTCGAGCACGGGCTCGAGGCCGAATTTGTTGTGTTTCGCGTGGAACAGGTAGCGGCTCGTTCCCTCGTGTGTGCGTGTACGTTGTGTACGTGCGGGGCAGGTAAGCGGCCTGCTCCCAGACGCGACCGTTCACAAAGTCGTTGCTCCGCGCAAACACCACCGATCGCGGACCGCTCGATCGGCCGGTGAATTCTTGGCGCGGCTTCACTCTGCTTTATTCGGGCGCGTTCGGAGCCGTCGGCTCGTGCGCTCGACATCTATTAACTTCCCCGGGACGCGGGTTCTGTATTTTATTTACGGAGGCAATAAAGGCCTCCGCCTTACATTTTACGCGGAGAAAGGTCTCCTCCGCGAGACAAAATAGTAAAAGGAAAGGCACCGTTACAATAAAAATAAAAAATAGAAATTTCAAGCAAAATCATCGACAAAACACTTTCAACATCTGAATGCCAGAATCACTTACTTTTTCTCAAAATATCTGCAAATCATTGCAATTCTTTACAAACGTGTGTTTTATTCTTAAAACTACTTAATGTAATGTAAATAAGGACCTATATAATAGTTTATATTTTATATTAATTTATTATGAAATGTAATAATTATTTAATATTTTACTTCGAATTTACTTAGGTAATATTCAGCCAAAAAGAATAATAAAATCAAATTTACTTTATTTTCAATTTTATTGACAAGAACAATTACATTTTAAAATTGTTATTTTGAAATTTTTTACTCTTGACTATCTCTTTGTTATGGCTTCATCTCGTGTGTGTTTGGGCCCTGTCGCTGGATGACTTCGTCTTTACCTTGTGTTGGCCTTGGTTCCAGCAAAGGACCTTGCCGCGGTGGAGCTTCGACTTTACTGCGGGCCAGCCTGGGGCTTTACCGCGGTTCTTGTCCGATACTGAAGTAGGCTGCGGTTCGGTTTAGTGACCGTCGGTTTTTTACTATGGTGCGAGTGCTTTTACATTTGCCGTGTGTTATGCTGTGTTGCGCTGTGGATATCTCGCATAGCCTCGAGTCTTGCTACATTGTAGCTGAGCCTATACGAAATCGCTGAAGACTATATATATTTGATTTCCCGAATCTACAAGTTGCTTTTATCTTTAATTTTGTAATTTGCTTAATCTAAATCTAATGTTAAGCGTATTGAAATTGTTCGGGATAAAAGTTAAATCATTTATAAAACAATAAAACCAAGATGGCGAATTAAATTGTAATATTAATACTGGCTGTTGCTTTTTATTTAAAATATTACTACATTACTGATAGTAAAAGAAAACGACATACAAATAAAACTATGGCAAGTAGAGCGTTAGCGTGCAAATTGCCGAATGATCTACTTGCGACGTTTTTTCGTGCTTTTCCTCCTTCTTCGTTCGGCCCACCAATAAACGTCGCTACGCCGATAAGCGCCAAATAAGTCCGAGGCGACCAAAACTAAAAACAAAACAATCCACGTTATATCAATCTCCTTTGGTTTATGCGCTCGGCGACATTTTGTCTGATGCCTGACGACCCCGGGTCGGCCTTGCGGCCTCCCCATGTACGTGGGAACCCCTTAATACCAACAGAGCCTTACGGCTGCTCACCGGGGTTCGTGACAGCGTAGGAACACCCAAAATTGGTCCCTACCCTTTGGGCTGACGCCACGGAACTGCACTGCCACCGCGCTGCCAGCACCGCGTAAGAGACTCCGGCCACCAGGACATATTCACCGCTCGTTGTACGTACTCGGCACACATCTCCAGCGCCCTTTTACATTTCAATTACTCGACCTTTCTTCCACAGATTATTTGCGCTTGTAGATATACAATCAAAATATTGCCCGCTCTTATCAGTGACTTATTTTTATTTCACTTTCGTCGTGGCATAAGTGTCGGTACATACTTTCGCAGCTCGCGCTTCCAAAATGCATCTGTAAATGCTTGCGCAATCCCCGATTATCGCTTTAAACATATTTGACTAATTTTAACTCTCCCGATGACAATCTGACTAAAAAATGATTCTGTCTTCGTTATCCGGCTGGTCGACCGAGACGTGCATAATCGGTGCGAAATTACGGAGTGTGCTATATCTGTAAACAAAGTATACACCTCACTCGGTACTTGATCTTTTAGCGTCGCGTACATAGCTGTGTTCATTCATCTTATTAAACGTTCTCACGCGCTATCCATGTGCATCGCATCGGATGAATTAAATATCCATTTCGTGCCATTTTAGAGTGCATATCCGTGTTGTTCCGACGTATCAATTTTTACTAACTCATCCTTTAATTTTTTGCATACGCCGCGAAAATTCGTCCCATTATCGCTATATACATCAGACGGTCGACCGCGCCGCGCTGCCAGCTTCTGTAAGAATCCTTCTATCGGAAACCACCACCTTTTCTCGTCCTCGGCACGGTAGTCTATTCCGCCAATTTCTCCTTCAGAAATGTCCTCCCAGGATCCATCGTCGGACTCTTCCTGAGAGGTTTCGGCTATCCTCGATTCGTTATCCGGCATTTTAGCCTTTTCTTTTCTTGAAGGAGCTCCTTCTTGGCCCGGCCGGTGCCCTCGCACGCACACGCACACACACCTGCGCACACCGCACCACCCGCACACCACAGGAGATTCCTAGACATGTCTGTCCAGAACTCGCGCTTTCCTCTGACCTTTCTCAGGCGTCCGCCTCCCTCTCTCTCTCTCTCTCTCTCTCTCTCCCTCTCTCCTCTCTCTCTCCCCTCCTTCTTGGCCCGGCCGGTGCCCTCGCACGCACACGCACACACACCTGCGCACACCGCACCACCCGCACACCACAGGAGATTCCTAGACATGTCTGTCCAGAACTCGCGCTTTCCTCTGACCTTTCTCAGGCGTCCGCCTCCTCTCTCTCTCTCTCTCTCTCCCTCTCTCCCTCCCTCTCTCTCTCCCTCTCCCTCCCTCTCCTCTCCTCTCTCCCTCCCTCTCTCCCTCTCCTCTCTCCTCCCTCCTCCCTCTCTCCCCCCCTCTCCCTCCCTCTCTCCCTCCTCCCTCTCCCTCTCTCCCCCTCTCTCCCTCTCTCCCCCTCCCTCTCCTCCTCTCTCCCTCTCTCTCCCTCTCTCTCCTCCTCTCTCCCTCTCTCCCTCTCTCCCTCTCTCCCTCTCCCTCTCCCTCTCCCTCTCTCCCC
>JACCID010000368.1:0-92632 GCA_018906775.1 Sycophila sp. Sp_5
ACTCCATCTTCGCCTGATTAAGTACAGGCCTGCCCTCTATCCCAAAAACACGGAAAAATTTATGGGCCGGACCTTCCGGGTTTGGCGACGCAACTACTCTACCGGTGTAGTGTGAGATTCTCTCTGAAACACGTCTCGAGAATTCTTTTCGACTGCCTACCGTTTGTAGCGCAGTCGCGGATGTGAGATGCGTAAAAAAAAACTCTATTATTAATTTACGCGACTCTACTCGAAGATTCTCGCTGACAAACTCAGCGAGAAAATGAATTTCTCCTCGAAAACTTGGATTTCGAGTTCAATTGGATGGGAAAAAATTCTCCTTAGAATTTTCTCCTAGACGTGTTTCTCGTGTAGTAATTACAATCGTTGTAAATTACATTTGTTCGCTAACTAGCCAACACGAGAGGTTCCCAGACGAAAATACGAATTGCTTGTTTTTTTTTTTTGCGTTGGCTTGCTGAGATTCCGAGTTTTCACTCAACAGCTGCCCGATACAGAAGCAGGTCACGGCTGCGACTGTATGCTGTTGAATGACACTTGAACACCCCGTGTGTTCAGTGATTAAAAGCTTTATGAATGGAAGCAGGGCACGGCTGCGACCGTTCGCATTATTAATCAGAATTTGGAACTCCCCGTGAGTTCCAATATCGTAAAGTCTCTGAACAGGAGCAGGGCACGGCTGCGACCTGTTCACTTTACGAACACACTCCAGGAATTTCAAACAAAGTGAAAAAGAAATTTTTGACAGGAGCAGGTTACTGCTGCGACTGTCTGATCGAATAAATTCTCCGAACACGAATAAAAGAAATCGAAAAATTTGTTTTTCCGCGCAAACCACATGAAAAAAACTCAAAGAAATCGCCTTTTCGTCCGTTTCTCTTCTTCCGCTTGAAGAAACGATCGCCGCCACGCGAGATTCTCTCTCTCCACCTGAATTTGTTACTGGAAAAATCCCCTGATTTTTCCCCCTTCGGTTCCTAAAAGAAAATTCTATTCTTACTCCCTCTTCACGAACGCACCCGAACTCTAGAATTTAATTCAGATTTGAATGTCGCGGCTTTTTACTCCCTGTGAAAAAAAAGCCCGCCGCCACCTAGCGGCCGATTCGCGAAGCTTCTCCTGCTTCTAGATTACCGACCCAGTCGGTAACCCGCTCTGCTAATTCAAAATTTTTCGCTCACGAAAAATTAAAATTCGTCGCGTCGTGGTCCTGTCCTCCTAACCTCCGAATGCACGTGAAGTTGGGCGCCAGTTGTAACGGGGTTATCTTTGACCGTTTCAACCTCGCGGAGGAGATCTGTCTCCGCGAGATGGGTGCAATGGGGCACACACGAGTGCCCCGTGAGGTCCTTACCTCGGGGTGCGCGCGAGCACCCGACGGCGAACGGCGTATACAACGTGAGAGTACGCCTGTACTCTCACTTCTCGTACTCGCGTGCTGTCGCACGAACGCGCTCCTCGCGTGCGCGTGGCTGTCGTCTCCTGGATGACAGCTGATGCCGGCCGCTCAGCTCTGCGATAGAGTGGCGGTATCCAGGAGATTAAGGACGGGGAGGGTTTGCCGAGTAGTCCCGCGGACTACTCGGAAGAACAACGTGATCAAGTAAAATGACAAGTCGGAGGCCTTTATTGCCTCCGTAAGAGAAATTACAAGGATCGCGCACCGAAAGGTTAGGTAGCGGACTGCTCCGAACACGCCCGAGTGTTGCCGAGTGGAGCCGCGCGCGAACGCAAGCGCGCGCGCTCTTACAAACTCTCGGTCGCGCCGAGAGTTTCGCCGGCCGATCGCGTGGTTCGCGATCGGTGATTGTTTTGCGCAGAGCGCGACCTTGCCCCGCGTAAACAAACACTGCGCTCAAGAGCAGGCCGCCTGCCTGCCCTGCGTGTACACACACGTACACGCACACGCGAAGGAACGGGTCGCTTACCCGTTCCGCGTGACGACTCACGAACCCGACCTCGAGCTCGTACTCGAGGTATCGGTATCGCACCGCGCAGCGACTCTTCCACAAGAGTCGCGACTCCCACCGCACGAGAGTCCGCGACCGCGAACTAGAGAGAGAGAGAAGTAGTGAACTGGGGACGGCCCCCTACGTTCACCGAACAACGTTCGACACCAGGGAGTCAAGGCGCTCCTTGACTCCTCGCCGGTACGCCGCCCGCACTCACAAGACTAGTCGGGCGGTACTTACAATGCTCGCAGCCTTGGCTCGTCCTAGGCTGCTACCGCGTTCGCACAGAAGCTCCCGACGCTCGCTTCCTCTCCTTTCCCAGTCGTCAGCTCGCACACGCGCCCGTCGTCGTCGACGGCTAGAGAGAATCTCCCAAGATTCTCATATGGCCGCCGCTCCCGCGCGCCACGGCCTAACTCCTCCTCGCGCCGCGAAGGCTCGCGACGGCGCGCAGGTACCCGATAGTACCTCGCGTCACAACTTATACTTTTTTGTCCCTTATTTTTCTTTGCTATATACTGCTCCAATAATTTGGCATAACTGTGATTTTTATCAGTGATTCTCTTTGTATTTCAATTGTAACCTGCGATATTCATAATCTATTGTAAAATTTTTATACCAATTTCTCTAAAATCCATTTAGTGCACAATTACCAATGCATTACAAATTTCATACATTAACATTGTACTTATTATTATCTAAAAAATCTAAATTAATTTATTAAAATTATCTTTTTTCAGAATGCTCGAATATGTGGTACAGTTTTGTATGAAAATTTAGTTGATAGATTAAATTATGATCACTTTTTCACTGGTAAGTATGCATTATTGATGATTTTAAAAGAGGATAGTATTAAAATATATTTATTGTAACAAAAGCATGATTTTCTCACTTTAGAACCTATAGTATAAAGTTAGTCTAAAGTAATACTTGAAGTAAATTTACCCTGTTATCTGAAAATATGAACTCGGATCTCAAGGTGAGATCATCAAAAGGAACGGGATGAGTGGGTGACAGGTTATTGATTAAAATAAAACACACAATTGCGCGAGACTAACAAAAGCCCCTTGCTTCGGCGTAAAAACCCTTACGATTTAGAGGGAAAAGCCGTAGCAAGGACAACATTTATTATAACTAAAAGAAACAAACTATTACAAAAAAGAGCAAAACAAAGCGCGCGCGCACGAACTTAAAACTAAACGCAAAGAGAGCTCTCCTACTTACTGATATAAAGAAGACGCACGAGCCACGTGCTCGCACACCTTCGCCGCTCGCCAGTCGCACGCTTCCGGATGGCTTCGGGCCGAATCCGGCTAACCGCGACGTTGCACTGCGTCCAAGCGGTCAAGCCGGGCACGGGGAGCGCAGAGGATGGTCCGCGACCTGTGCCAAGCGCGCCCTGACGTCTCAGGGGAACCAACGCTGTGACACCGGGCAACAAGGAGGTTGCCGCTAGCTGCGCTCGCCCTGGAACGCTCACGTCGACCCGCGCACGTGGAAGCCGTTCCGCAGTAATCCCTAACTTGGCCTCGAGACCACACTCACGCACACTACACACACTCGCAACCCGACGTAGCCAAGACAAAAAAGAAACGCGACTCGCTCGGCCGATCTGTCAAAAGGGAGTGACAGAGTCCCACGTGCGGGGCCTTCTCGCGCCTACCGGCCACCACCGGCAAGCAAGTCCACGCATGCGCCCTACTCTCATATGCGCGATTCCAAAGGCGCGTCGGCGCAGCGGCGCGAAAGGGTACCCCCCGTTAGTATAGTCGAATTGCCCCCCTCCCGGGATCGGGAAACTAAGTTTATAGGCATATTCTAGATGTAAAAAGAATACGTTTGCCGCCAACCAGAGCTTCCTAGACCCCCGCTAAGTCTCTATATAGCCAAAAAACGATTTTTTTTGTAAATATTTTTTTTCTCCTCGTGTATAAGCTCTCGGAATCTGAAAAAATTCACAAGTATACTTCATAATAAGACAAACTTACCTAAATTTTTCCAAGTCATAATATTGAGTACGCCCTCCTTAAAAAATTTGGAAATTATTCAACCTGTATTATCTCCCCTTCCTTTGGGACCTGCAGTAAATTTTTTTTTTTTAAATAACGTATTTTTTTACGAGAAATAAGACGGTATAATTGAAAATCCGGATATCGAGCGGGGTCCCTGCTAAAAATTAAAAAAAAACGTGTTTTTTCACGTTTTTTGGCTGTAACTCTTTGCAGAAGATACCTACAGTAAATCTATTCAATCCACTGGATTCTGCGTAAAAAAATACACTGAAAACATGTATGATAACTTCCATATTGATGCGGGGCCATCCTTTATTTTTTCATTTGTTTAAGGATAACCCCGCACTACTGTAATTTTTAAATTTCAATTACCCAATTTTTTTTTATACACTGACTGCTAAAGAAGTACGTAGGTTTTTTCCGATATATTAATTTTTGGTCTCAGTGGCGCACTGCTAAAGTGAAAACGGAAAAATTTGTTTGAAAAATCATCAGATAATTGTTAATAACAAACGAATTAAGTAATTTAGTAAAAAAATCCTACGTACTTCTATAAACAATATTTTTGATATATCTTTTTTTTTTAAGATATGTTCAAAATTCAAGTAAATCGGTTGAAAATTGTCTGAGATATTGTCCGGACAACTTAAAAAACAGTTTTGAGATATAAACGAAGTTTAAGTTTTGAGCAGTAGAAAATGATGAATAATTTAATACCTTTCATCAGCAATGCTTGCACCATACAATTGGCCTTCCAGGTTATTGTCCTGGTCTTGTTTTTCTTTTCTACTTGTTTTTGAAGCGATCCGAGCCTCTTTTACTCGTTCATAGCGATATCTCTGCATGTATTATACGATCTTTGTCGATTACCAGAAACATTACGTAGCTGTTCGGTCCGATTTGCAAGTCCATTGCCTCCATCATGTGCAAAACTGAAGAAAACCCGTCATTGTACATAAAAACTGCAATATCCGTATCCACATCCAAGACTGTTTTACCCTCCAAGAAAAACTATGCCATCTCCAAGGACTCAACATCCTCTGCGTCTACCGCAGTTCCAGGAGTAACGCTGGCAAACAAATCGGGGGCAACTCTTTGATCTCACCCGGCCGGTGGTCAAAGTAAATCTCACGTTACGGTCTTGCCTGAAGATGGAATATCCAGGGACCTGAATGAGGCCATCATCAATCACCGGATCCAACCACGACTCCGCAATAGCAAAAACATAGATGGAGGGATGATCCGCAAGGAAAAGGCGGAGTTCTCCAATGTGCGCTCTGACAGAGTTAACATTTAAAAAACCCCTCCCTGAAGGAACCCTTCCCACCCCTCTCCACCACCGGCCGGGTGAGATCTGAGGAGCCGGGTGAGGATTTTTTTACTAAATTACTTAATTCGTTTGTTATTAACAATTATCTGATGATTTTTTCAAACAAATTTTTCCGTTTTCACTTTAGCAGTGCGCCACTGAGACCAAAAATTAATATATCGGAAAAAACCTACGTACTTCTTTAGCAGTCAGTGTATAAAAAAAATTGGGTAATTGAAATTTAAAAATTACAGTAGTGCGGGGTTATCCTTAAACAAATGAAAAAATAAAGGATGGCCCCGCATCAATATGGAAGTTATCATACTATGTTTTCAGTGTATTTTTTTACGCAGAATCCAGTGGATTGAATAGATTTACTGTAGGTATCTTCTGCAAAGAGTTACAGCCAAAAAACGTGAAAAAACACGTTTTTTTTAATTTTTAGCAGGGACCCCGCTCGATATCCGGATTTTCAATTATACCGTCTTATTTCTCGTAAAAAAATACGTTATTTAAAAAAAAAAAAATTTACTGCAGGTCCCAAAGGAAGGGGAGATAATACAGGTTGAATAATTTCCAAATTTTTTTTAAGGAGGGCGTACTCAATATTATGACTTGGAAAAATTTAGGTAAGTTTGTCTTATTATGAAGTATACTTGTGAATTTTTTCAGATTCCGAGAGCTTATACACGAGGAGAAAAAAAATATTTACAAAAAAAATCGTTTTTGGCTATATAGAGACTTAGCGGGGGTCTAGGAAGCTCTGGTTGGCGGCAAACGTATTCTTTTTACATCTAGAATATGCCTATAAACTTAGTTTCCCGATCCCGGGAGGGGGGCAATTCGACTATACTAACGGGGGGTACCCTTTAAACACGTCCCGTTAGAAAACTGCCCACCCCAAACCACATATTATAAAATCCCAAACATTCCGCCCGCCTTCGTCTGACCGACGAATTATTTAGCCAACATTAAGGAGTTTGAGATCTCTAATCGACTTTCTCGAGCTGTAGGGGGCACAAACGGGAGATGTGCCGTCGAAGAGACGTAGTAGCGTTCTTAACGGTTACTACTCGCACTAGACCGTCTGGCCCTGGATGAACTTCGATGATTCTACCTAGCGGCCATTTTGATGGTGGATAGCGATCGTCCTTGATTAATACAAGTTTGCCTATAGCAAAATTCTCTGTAGGATCTCTCCATTTCTCTCGCTGTTGTAGATGAAGGAGATATTCAGAAGACCACCTCTTCCAAAACTGGTTCCGTATTCGTTGGAGTAATTGAAAACGATTTAAACGATTTTGAGGTACATCGGGCAGATCTGCGTCAGGAAGTAACGCTGAAGAACTGCCATTCAGAAAATGAAAAGGAGTCAACGCTTGAAGATCGTCGGGATCTGAAGACAAGGCACTCAAAGGTCGTGAATTAAGGCAGGCTTCAATTTCAACGAGGACTGTTGATAATTCCTCGAACGTCAAGGTGTCCTCGCCTACTACCCTTTTTAAATGGTGCTTCACGGATGTTACCCCCGCTTCCCATAATCCTCCATAATGGGGGGCACTCGGTGGAATAAAAACCCAATCTGTGCACTCGTTGGCGATAAGCGAAGCAACATCCTTGTAAAAATCCGACGCTCTTTGGAACATGGCCTTTAACTCAGTGTCGGCGCCATGGAAGTTCGTGGCGTTATCACTGTAGAGTTTCTGGCAGAGACCCCGTCTACCAACAAAACGCCGGTACGCATTTAGAAACGAAGCGGTGGTGAGGTCACTGACGAGCTCCAAATGAATCGCTCTGGTGGTAAAACAAACTATCACTACAATATATCCTTTATAGGAGCGATGACCACGACCCTTTGTAGTGCGAACCTGCACGGGACCTGCGTAATCGAGTCCCGAAACAGCAAACGGCCTACTGGCTACGTTCACCCGATCGGCAGGAAGATGTCCCATTAATTGCTGAGTAGACTGAGGTTTTACGCGCTGACAGGTGATGCATTTGTGGATGAGCGACTTCACTAATTTATTTCTTCCAAGAATCCAGACTTGCTGCATTAAAATGCTAGAGGTCAAAGTGGGACCTCCGTGCAAGCAAAGATGAAGCGCAAATCGCACAAATAAAGAACTAATGGCAGAATGCTGCGCTAAAATCGGGGGATGTTTTTGCTCGAAAGAGAGATTTGAATGGAACAGTCGACCTCCTACGCGTAGTATATTATTCTCACATAAAAACGGATTTAAAGAGCTGAGTCGACTGTGATTCGGCAATCTCTTTCCCACCTGCAATATTTTAATTTCATCAGCAAAACTGCTACGAGTTTCAGCTAACTCTGCTGATATAAGAAAAGTAGGAAGGAACTCCAGACCCTCTTTACGCCTAGTTAATGATGAAAATCGGGTTAGTATCTCTGGGTCTGAAGGCGATTTCCGCGCATGAAGAATTCGCGGATTTTCCGACTGCTTTGGCCACTGTTCATGAGCCAACGAAAGCCAACGCGGGCCATGCCACCAAAGGTCCGACTGTGCTAATTCCGCCGCTTCGGAGCCTCGAGTAGCCAAGTCCGCGGGATTCTCCTTCGTAGGCATATGTGCCCAGGTGGCTGTTGGCAGTTCTGTCTGAATGAACGATACCCTATTAGCCACGAAGGTCTTCCAATTACAAGGATGCTTACGCAGCCACGTAAGCACAATTTGGCTGTCTGATTAAGCAAAAACGGGAAGTGTGCTTAGAAAATCCAGCTGCCTAACATGATGCATAAGTTTGACGAGAAGTGCAGCTCCACAAAGCTCTAAATTGGGAATGCTGACTGTTTTCACTGGTGCCACCTTGGTTTTAGCAGCCAGTAAAGAAGTTTGAAATTGGCCTTCTCCGTGACTAATTCTCAAATAAACAACCGCAGCATAAGCACGAGAAGAAGCATCTGAGAATCCAGGAAGTTGGTACGTACGAACTCCGCCAGCTCCTAGCCACCGATAGAGTGATAAAGACGTCAAGTGTGATAACGATTTGCAATATGCGTGCCAACGCTCACGAATTTCAGTTGGCAAGAGAGAATCCCAATCACATTTCTGGAGCCACAAATCCTGCATGAGAATTTTCGCCGTCACGGTGATCGGCGCCAGCCACCCAAGGGGATCGAATAATTGAGCAATGTGGGAGAGAATGGCTCTCTTTGTTGACGCTGCTGAAAATTTAGCAAGATCGCTGACGTTAAACCTAAACTGATCCTGAGCAGGGTTCCAGTGGACTCCTAGAGTTTTAATAGATTTGTCACCCTCAATCTGCTTGGCTGGACCTTGAATCACCTGCGGCGGAAGAAGCGCTGGATGATTTGCCGCCCACTTGTCTAGCGAAATGCCAGCAGAACCTAAAAGTGCCTTAAGTTCGTCCCTTTTTTTTATAGCGATGGAAAGCTCATCGGCTCCTGCAAAAGTGTCATCTACGTACATTTCAAATTTGAGGCATTCAGCACCAAGGGGAAATTTTGTCCCTTCATCATGAGCCAGTTGCGCGACACTACGAAGAGCAAGATAGGGAGCACAAGCTGTTCCATAAGTGACAGTCTTTAAGCGAAAATCTACTGGAGCCGAGATATCTGTAGAAGTCCAGACGATTCTTTGAAGATCTTGATCGGTACGATTTACCTTAATCTGCCTGAACATCTTTACACTGTCCGCTGTGAAGACAAAGCGGTACTTGCGCCAATTAAGGAGAATTAACGAGAGATCCCCCTGCAGCGGCGGTCCTGGTAACAGAAACTGATTCAAAGAGTAACCGTCTCGAGTTTTGCGAGATCCGTCGAAAACTACTCTATTCTTTAAGGAATCTTCTAAATAACGAACAACGGCGTGATGTGGCAAATACCAAGCTCCTTCCTGATCGATTTCGGAGTGTGGGATTCGCTCCATATGTCCTAAACGCTCATATTCAGCCATGAAATCGCAATAAGCCTTTGACAACTTTGAATCTCGAGTAAAGCGATGATGCATCGTAGAGAGGGACCCAAGCGCCATTTTCCTAGTCTCTGCTGCGACGGACGGCAAGTTCGATTTTACTGGGAGACGCACTTCGAAACGGCCCTGAAAATCACGAACGTGAGTCTCTGTAAATAACTCCTTGCACGCTTCTTCTTCAGGCTTCAATTTAGAAGAGGACGCTGGTAGGTCTTCAAGCACCCAAAAACGCTGCAAGGTTTTATCCAAATCGTGCACTGGGGTACAATGTAAAACTTGTGTAGTCAATGGATACGCTGATCGCTCCGCCCGCCGTGACTCTTGCAGCAGCACAACACCTGAAATAACCCATCCAAAGGCTGTATTTTGAGCGACTAACTGAGAGGATGGGAATCGTCTTAAACCTGGGCGAAGTAACTGATCGTAGACATTCGCGCCAAGGATAATGTCGACCTTATCCGATATAAAAAATTGAGGGTCTGCCAAAGTAAGCCCTTCAAATTGATTTAAATCAATTTCGTTAATATTTTTGAATGGAAGTTGTGAGGTAAGTCGTGGCAGAATGAGAGCCTCAGCTCTCAGTTCGAAACCTGAGTCAGAACTAGAGCGAAGAACAATTTGCGTCCTTGAGCGCGCCGTACCCGCCGTACTGGCCCCCAGGCCCGCTAACGGCACTAATGTGCGCTCTTTTGGAAGGCCTAATAATTGCACAATAGACTCTGATATAAACGAAGCCTCCGACCCTTGATCTAATAGAGCTCGTACATAGGTGCTATCACCATTTGGACCTAACACCTGTACTCGCGCTACGGCTAAAATAACCCTTTTTTGTGAGCGGTGACGCTAGCCGCATGCAAACCGATAACGGGAGCAGGAGGATTCGACGTAGACTTCTGTCCGTGAGAGCCTCCGGAGTTCAGCGTCCCAACTGACTGATTTCCCTGAAGCTTCAAATGCAAAAGCGTGTGATGCTTGCCCTTGCAGATAGAACACCGTCCCGAGGAAGTACAAGCATTGACTCTGTGTGACCCGAGACAATTGAAACAAAGCTGCAAACATCTGATAATCGCTAACCGATCATGCGGATTTTTGTCCTTGAATTTAAAGCACTTGGAAAGAGAATGCTCGCCGGAGCAAAACGAACACTTGGAGGTCATAGATGATCGAGCGGTACCAGCGTGATGAATTTTAGGAGCCTGCGTTCCTGATGTAAGTGTAGAAGCCAGACGTTTTTCCGCTTAGCAGTCAGCGGCCACCATGCTGAGGGCTTGCGCTCTCTTCTCCAAGAACTTAATAAAATCTGAAAATTTAGGAAGCGAATTAAACGAAGCAGAATCCAACAAGTTGTCATTTTCCTTCTCCTGATCCTTAGTGCTGAGCTCCACTTCCCACAGCTTTCTTGATTCCGGATCTAAACGACCTGAAAGGACGAAAATAAGCCAAGCATCCCAGTGCTCAACTGGGAGTTTTAAATTGGCCAACGCTCGAACGATACGTTGGGCTTCGTTGACAAAAGAACGCAAATCAGCAGCCGACTCCTTAAGCATATGCGGAATCACCATGAAGGAAGTCAACAATTTATTAATAATTAATCGAGGATTGTTATATCGGGCATAAAGCGCCTGCCACGTGCTAGCATAATTAGCGTTCGTTGTCGTTACATCCTTGATCAATTCAGCGGCGCCGCCGCTTAAACACAATTTCAAATATTGCAACTTAGTTGCGTCAGAAATACTTGGAAGATCGTGAACAAGAGTCATGAAAAGATCCGAAAAACTGGCCCAATCCTCGTATCGACCTGAAAAAGTAGGTAGTGGGATCTTCGGTAGTTTAGCTACGCGACTATCAGATCCTGCCTCTGAAATACTGCTGTCCGCATCTGGTTTTTCAAAAAGCGCAAATAAGGTTAGGATCTCGTCAAGAGCGTTCTCGTACACGCCCTGAATTCGCTCAAACCAAGCATCAGCAACATACGCGACGGACTCTGCATCTTCCCTTACAATTATCTCGGAGTGAGTTTTTCTTACCTCCGCCCAAACGTCCTTGACCGCCTCTAATCGCGCCTGAACAATATTTTTGCAAAGCGACTCCTTTGGCTTCGCAAGAAGCCGCGTACGCACGCTGTTGATCTCGGCTTCACGAGCCGTTTGCAATGCGGTCAACTTTTTTAACGCAATAGGAGCCATACCGTACACTAATAAATACAACGCGCGAGAACTAAAGTAAAAACGGTAATTTACACGACGACTTTAAGTTGCCCACGAGCTGTCAAGAAATTAAGCAGAAAGAACAAAAAACAAAAGATTGCTAGTAGCCGAGTGACAATGACAGCAAGCGCGAACGAGCGCGCCACGATCGCGGCCGCTGCCGTTCAATTCCAAGAACGCGAGCAACGGTCTTCCTGAAACAATGCGCTCGGGTATAAAATGTCGACGCAGCGATTTTTAGACATAAAATGCACTGTAACTGCAATTAACTACTACTACTAATTTATCGCTATTTCAACCCTTTATTTACATAAATAACATTTTATTATTCGCACGCATTTGAAACTGAACGCAAGCAATTATAAATAAAAAGAGTAAGAACACGTGCACAAAAACCAGTCAACCACTCCTCACCCGGGGCACCATGAAGTAAATTTACCCTGTTATCAGAAAATATGAACTCGGATCTCAAGGTGAGATCATCAAAAGGAACGGGATGAGTGGGTGACAGGTTATTGATTAAAATAAAACACACAATTGCGCGAGACTAACAAAAGTCCCTTGCTTCGGCGTAAAAACCCTCACGATTTAGAGGGAAAAGCCGTAGCAAGGACAACATTTATTATAACTAAAAGAAACAAACTATTACAAAAAAAAAGCAAAACAAAGCGCGCGCGCACGAACTTAAAACTAAACGCAAAGAGAGCTCTCCTACTTACTGATATAAAGAAGTCGCACAAGCCACGTGCTCGCACACCTTCGCCGCTCGCCAGTCGCACGCTTCCGGATGGCTTCGGGCCGAATCCGGCTAAACGCGACGTTGCACCGCGTCCAAGCGGTCAAGCTGGGCACGGGGAGCGCAGAGGATGGTTCGCGACCTGTGCCAAGGTACCTGTGCCTGTGCCTTTACCTTCTATAAAATTATATTGCCAAGGAGACCGTCGTAATTATAAGTATTCTTCAGTGTTATCATTTCCGAGCTGTACAACTAATTTTTCCCTCGCTAATCGCTGTACACATGACTACTTACAACATGACAATAACGCTAAAAATTTAAGCTTTATATAAGCTGACTAAAATTAGGAGGTTCAAAATGCATATTTAGGTTTATAATAAATACAAAATAGTATTATGAAAGCTCTGAGAAGTCTTACAAATGGCATAGTGCTGTTAAAAAAGCGATAGGATTCCAGTTTGGGGGCGTGGTCACTCCAAGAAATCTCGTATATGCGCTGCCATTTACGCACACACTGCCGAAGACCAGCGCATTATTATTTAATGCAAGGCCAAAAAAAATATTAAGTTGAAACATTAATAAAAAAAATTGATTTTTAAATAAATTAATGTTAATAAATAATACACTGTAACGGGACCGCCCCTGGCTCGCAACTACGTCCCATGGTGTGGCTGTGCGCAGCAGCGTGCTGCACACGTGCAATGCCGGGAGATTCGAACTCCCGGCTTTCTCAAGCTCAGCTGAGCCCTAGCCCGTGCCGAAAATCACCTGCGCCGATTAGCTCTTGGTCGCGGTTCACGGGAAGGCTGGACGTGATCGGAAAAATACGATAAGCAGCTGAAATAAATCTAAACGGTATTTATTTCCTTCAATACTTTGTCTTACAAACGTAAATAAAACGAAGGTCGCGCAGGCCGAGTTACGACGCGATCGCGAACGATGTTTGGGCCGATGCCCTCACACTCACACACTATAATAACGCGCATGCTGCACCGCTCTCGTCGCAGAGGAGTTCTCCTGGATGCCTCCGTCCAAGTTCCCCGCACTCTTCTTACCTTTACTCTGCGTTAGCCGACGTCTCCACGCTCTTTTCCTCTCGCTCGCACTCTCACTGCTGCCGCCGTCCTTGCTGCTGCGGATGCTGCTGCCGCTGCTGCTCTCTCATTGCAAATTAGCGTTGGCATCTCGTACTCAATACCTCCTAGCTCTGCTTAGCGAAAATCCGGACCGCGTGTCTCGTCTTCGAAATCTTCTTCTTTTTCTTCTTTCTTTGCTGGCACCGCAGCGCGTACGACCATCAACGGTAGAATGAGGTATTACTGGTCGGTGGGGAGTTCAAATTGGGTTGTCCGGTTTATCTGGAATCATAAAAAGGAAGAAAAGGAGAGCAGTCTGATCCAGTTTTAGTAACAGGAAGGGGGCTGCATGGGAAAATGGGTTAGTATGAGTAGGGTTGGAGATAAAAATATATAAATATAAAAATATAAATATAAATAAATAAAAATAAAATAAGTTGTGTTGCTGGAAAGAATGCAGCTCCCCTGGGTGAGACTGCCGCCGGGGTGTTCGTTGTCTTCTTCTTGCTCTCCGGAGGGAGAGGGGTCCACCGTGGAAACTTGAAGTTCTCGTGGATTGCGTCTACGATGGGTGAGGGGAGGACACAGCACTAACCCCCTCACCTAGCCCTCTCCGGGCCTAGAGTCTCAACTTCGTTGGAAGGAGACCCAGTGATCGAGATCAACGATGAGCTAAGCTCATGTGTTCCTGAAAGCTTATTTTTGGCTTGTGTTGTGGCCCCCAGGCTCCGAAATGGAGCAGGGGCACTACAAAAAGTTTACAACCGGAGCAAGGGTTTGCTCCGGAGGTTTTGCCTAATTTAGGCGGGGAGTGCCGGGGAGGCGCTCAACCCGTCCTGTCGGCGGAGCCACTCCCTGGCGCCATCTGCTCCTTGCCGCTCTTCGCCGCCTTGACCACCACGTTTGCGACAACCTTCGGCCTCTTCCTGGCCGGTGGCGCTGCCTTGCTGCCGGCGAGCCTCTTCACGGGCTGGAGAGGGGGTGGCACCAGCAGGTCCCTCAACTCCGTGTCTCTGTTGGTAATTTCCAACAGAGGGGAGGAGGAGCGGCGTCTCCCAGGTGTCCTCGGACGCTCCAGCTGGGCCGGCGGTGGAGGCTGCGGGGCGGCTGGAGGCGTCGCCTGGGTCGTTGCCACTCTCCTGAAGGCGGCGGGGCAGCCAACCTGGGTCCCCTTCTCCCAGACCCGCAGAGTCCTAGGGGACGTCTGGCAGCCGACGGTGGTCGAGGCTGCGCTGCTCTACTCCTGGAGCGGGAACGAGAGCGAGGCGGCGATCGAGGACGGCTGCGAGCTCGGGATCGTCGGTCTCGGTGCTCGCTGTGGCGTCCTGGACTCCTCCTGCGGCTCCGGCTTCGGGAGTGGCGCCCGTGACGAGGGCGGGAGACAGAGCGTCTCATCCAAAAATATCACTTCCTTAGTAAAAAGTAAGGAGGGATAGGGTGCGCTAAATAAATAGGCAGAGCTTTCGAAGGTTAAACTGCAGAGCAGGCTTTATTCTCGAACCCTCTGGTGAAATACACTGGAGGGGAGAGGCTAGCTCGCCGTTGCCAGGCCTCTCCTCGCGCCTCCTTATATGCCTCATGGGCTTACAATTCTGTCGTGGGTAGCGTTCCGCTAGGCGGTCGCCGCCTAGCGGCGGTGGCGCGCAACTTAGACGCGGCGAAAAATTCAATTTTCGTGTATATCGGGTTGACGTGCCGCAGGGGCAGGCACGTCGGCGCAACAGTTGGTTAAGTTAAGTTTAAGCTAAATGTCGAGTTTACAGTCAGATAGGAATTCTAGTAGGATAGGAATAATGTTGGGTGAGGGGTCATAGATGAAGGGAATGATTGTAAAGGGGGGGAAGTGTTTAAGAGATGCAAGTTTTGACAAGAGGGAGGTGCGCTGAGTTTCGAATCGAGGGCAGGACCAGAAAACATGGTTTAGGTCTTCCTCTTCTAGGCAAGAGGGGCAGAAAGGGGAGTCAACGAGGTTCTTTCTGAAGAGGCTAGAGGCGAGGCTATAGTGGTTGCTCCTCATACGGGATATGATGGTAATTTCTTTACGTTCAAGGCTCAGCTTATGGAACCATGGACGGAGAGAGGGGGAGAAGCAAGAGGAGAAATATGATATACCTGTTGAGACCTTGTGGTGCAGGAGAAACTGTTTAAAATCTGAAAGAGCAAGATTATTAATGAGAGGGTGAAAATCTAAGTAGGGGAGGGGGAGATTAATTAGGAGGCCGATCTTAGGGGCCTCTCTGGCAAGGGCATTAGCTGTCTCATTGCCAGGGATACCCCTGTGGCTAGGGATCCAAGCTAAGGTGATTTTACAGCCAGATAAGTCGAGCTCTAGTAAAAGTTTTTTGATTTTAAAAATAGCAGTTACAGGGAAGGTGATGAGGTCGCAGGGGTTGCTAATGGATTGAAGGACGCTTAGTGAGTCTGTGTAGATAGAGTCTTCTGGAAGACGGAGCTCTGCAATATGCTCGAAGGTGAGTAGAATTGCCACAGCTTCGGCTTGGAAAATGGAAGCGCGTGAGGCAATGCGATGTTGGAGTTTGATATTAAGTTTTGGGCAGAAGACAGCCAGACCAACGTATGTGCCGTCAGGGCCCTTAGAGCCATCTGTGTAAAAGGAAGTGGAAGAGGAGAGGAGGTGGTCGAATAGGTCAGTGAAGGATGAAGACGGGGAGTTGCTGGCCTGGACTTTACGGCCCAGTTTAAGTTCGATATTGGGGATGAATTCTTGGGATTCTAGAGAATAGGTATAACATTGAAAAACAGTAGATGAGAAGAGGGAGGACTTATGTTTTTTGAGAAGAGCATAAACCCTAAGGATAGGGAGGTTGTAGAGGTAAAGACGATCCTTACCATTAAGGGTATCGAGGAGGGAGTCTAGGTGTGTTACCGTGGGGTCTTGAGCAATGAAGGAATCTTTTTTGACCCTTGAAAAGACTTCTTTGACGGCTCGCTCGACCTCAAGCATGTCTCCGAAGGCGTTAGGGTCACGCCTGAATGCCCGCCTGGCCTCTTTCCGCCTGTCCTCAGCCTCAGCGCACTCGCCGTTCCACCAGGGTGGTTCTGATGGTTTGAGCCTGTGGGTGGAGGTCAGACGAGGCATCGAGGGGGAGGGGCGGGCGGCCCGTACGGCGTCAAGAACAGCTGAGGTAAGCGAGTCATATTGGGAGCTAGGTGAGATGGGGGAGCCATTGGGGGTAAGTTTGGGAAGAGGAAAGGAGTTTAAAGAAGAGGAGAATTTGAGCCAGGAGTCCTGTGGGAGTTTTTTGTAGTTGGGTCTGTGTGAGGAGGGGGGGGGGGATGGAGTGGAGGAAGTTAGCAAGATGAAGTTGAGGGTTTTGCCCTGAGGGGGGCGATAAGCTAAAATAAGGAGTAGATCGCCTTGAAGGGTGTTAATGGAGGCAGCAATGGATTCGAGGTTATGGGGAGAAGAATAGATGTTGATTAGTGAGAAAGAGATGGAGGTCCAGAGGCAGATGGCAACACCTCCGCCTCTGTCGCCGTCCGGCCTGTCGAATCGAATAATGGTAAAACCCTTGAGGGAGGCATTATCTCTGGGGGTGAGCCAGGTTTCTGAGAGAAGAATAATGTCATAATTATGGGAGATGAGTTGAAGATGTGGCCTGCGTTGTTTGAAGGAGCGGCAATTCCATTGGAGAATGCGGAGGAGTTTGTGGTTTGAGGTAGGCATTTAGTGATGGTATAGGTTCCGGTTAGGGCTAAGGTTTATAGGCGGAAAATTAGCCATATATGGAAGAGAGGGGTGGCAATGAGTCAATAGCGAGTTTAAGTGCTCGAGCTTCATCCGACTTGCCGAGAGAGGTTAATAGGGGGACTATAGAAAAGGCAATTTGTGAGATGAGTGCTTGTAAGGGGGCCAAGGGATTAACTGGGGGAGGAATTTCTAGGGGAGAAAGGGAGAAGTGTCTCTGGGATTGGTGGGAGGGAAGAGGTGCTTCAAGAGGGTAGGAGGGCATGTTTTTAGGTTGGGAAGAGGGGGGTAAGGCCAAAGAAAATTGAGAAGAGAGTGAGGGTTGTGAGTTAGAAGTGGGAGTTGAAAGAGGAGGGGAGGCATTTTTTCTATTAGAGGGAGTTGTGAGCCTTGTTGGGGGGATTATGGGTGGGGGGGGAGACAGGGGGTTGAAGACAAGAGAGGGGGAGGGATGAATGGGGGTGCATTGAGGATGTTGGTTGAGAGTGGGCTTCGGTTTGGGTTTCTGAGTTGTTTGGTGCAGAAGTAGGGAGGTTATCCCTGGCAACGCGAGCAAAAGAAAGAGAAGGGGTGGGGAGGGGGAGAAAAGAGAAGGCAGGAGGACCTAGAGGAGTAGGTGAGGTTCTAGCGCCGGGGGATGCGCGTTTTTTATAAGAAGCGTACGACCTTGAATAATGCGAGATAGGGTTGGCGATGACGTAGAAGTTGAAGGCTGCGTCCAGAGAGAGGTTGGTGGTAGATGCGAAGGCCTTCACTTTCTCCTGTAGTTGCCACTCAGGGCAGGATTTGTCCTTGGGAAGATGGTGCTGCTTGCAGTTAATGCAGGTGGGCTGGGTGTCAGCGCAGGGGCATTTTAGGAGGGGGCACGAAAAGGTTAACCTTATATTTTACGTAGAAGAGAGTAACATAGGAAGGGAGGCTTTGCCCACTGAAGGTCAAGAGAACAGAGTTAGTGGGAATCAGTTTTGGTTGTCCTTCTTCGATGATGGTTCTCCTGGTGAGACGTTCAATCTTGACTAGGCGGAAAGGGCCAGAGGCTAGGTTGGACTTAATTTCTTGGATGGAGAGATCTGCTGGAACGTCCCAAATGATGCCTTGTTTATTGAGGCGGTGAAAAGGTATGGAGGCTCGGAGGTTGTGTTCGGCGAGGATAAGGCTCTGGAGAATCTTGATGGCCGTGTTCTTGTCACTGGTGATCACTGTGACCTTGTTGAGACCTGTAGAAGAAATAGAAGTGATTTTACCTGGGAAATAAGTAGAGATGACTCTGCCCTCTGTGGTAGGGTGGAGTCGAGAAGTAGAAGAAGCTTTAGAGGCCTCAGCAGGTGATGGCTCAATGAAGAGAGCAAAAGGTCCTTCATTGGACCAATCCTAGGTTATGGCCTTTGCCTGGGCATCAGACTCATGCTGCGATGCAGGGAGATGCTGTGTAACTGAGTATAAGAGGCTCGTTGGGTTCGTTGACTTATTTGAGGTGTCAAAGTTGGGGAGTAGAGGCGTCCTGTCGCCCTCGAGAACAGCAGCTGCAGCTCCAGCAGTCTCCGTTGACTCCAAAGCTCTTGAGGATTTAGATGACTTTGTGGGCTTATCAAGCCCCGGAGGCCTCGCTGACAGCAAGGAGTCACGAAGAACTTTTCTGGTAGCTCCTGAGGAGGGGTCTGGACCCTGAGGGGGAGCCGAGGTGGTTGAGGCAGATCCTGAGGCCTGATTGTCCTTGGAGATGGCTTTTCCGCTGTGATCAATGGGGACGAGAATGCCCTCTTGTACTCCTTCCATGGGTTGAGGGCTGGATCTACGAGAAAAAAAAGAAGAATGAGAGATGGGATTATTAATTGTGCTATTAAGGACTGTGGGGTTTTGGATTAGTGAAGGAAAATCAGATGGGGAAATGTTGGGGTAGCCTTCTTCGAGCAAGGAAGCTAGGGTGGTCTGAGAGGGGAGTTGATTTAAGGGAGGTGAAGGAGAAGAGGATCTAGAGGAAATGGGGGAGAGGAGAGGGCTACTGTAGATGCTGTCATCCGTGACAGCATCTGCTGCGGCATTGGGATCACGTGGGTCAGCATGCGGTTTAGACACTTTTTTTGAGATTAATTTTGAGCACGAGGTCGAGGAGTTGTTTCGTTTGGCTCGATCATCCGCCCCTGCCTTCTCTCTTTTCCCTTTTGTGCCCTTCATAGCTGATATAAAGGACGACGAAAGGGGCACGCCGCGGGCGTGACTATTTGTAAGGCGAGGCCGAACGTGGAGGCCCACGTGGGCCTCCCGCTGGAGGTTAGGGCGGAAGGCCGAGTGGCGGGGGAAAGCAAACAGACGCGATTGAGAGGACAGATTGGGAGACAAAAAGGAAGAGGAAAGATTGTGGATGCTGAGAGCACTCGCGCACGACACACAATCACTTTTAAGTCGATACACTTATACTTTTAATGATGAATTTTGGTGGAGCAGATAAGGTGGCCGTCTACTCAAGGCGGCCATTCCGTCTTCGAAATCGAAACGGCACATGACAGCCGCTCCGAAAGCCCACGCGGAGCGCCCTCTCTCGCTCTCTTACGCCTTCGCCACGCAAGCAGCTGACGAGCCGTATCAATAAATACATAAATTATGAAAATATGTAGCCGCTGACTGTGAGAGACTTGCATTGAGTATCCGTCTTACCCAACTCTCGCGTTTTCACATATCTTGGAGTTAATTCAAAACCATTATGGCGTTATGAAACTGCCACTTAATGGCTAGTCTTTATAGCAGGCATTACGGGGGGTTCCTCCAGCTCGAATGTTTTTCCGTGTGAGAAGTCTTCAACAAAAGAGGAAAATGCGTGGAGCGAAAAATAGGGAGCGCGACTGAAGTTCTTGCTAGAAAGGAGAGCAAGAACATTTTTTGAGCGCGTTTTTTTTATACACAGAGATAAAAGAACAGTCCAAATGTCAGAACACGGATAAAAGTGTTCCTCGCTAGAGAATACAAATTTTGTATAAAAAAATTATGTAAATATATTCTATAAAAAGATAATAAATATAATATAAAAAAAGCCAATGTTTATTATATATACACTTTAAATGTATATTTTTTATCATGTTCCGTAAAACTTGTATACTGAAACGGTGCTGGCACGGCAAAACGCCGTGCAAATGTAACCGAAAATCCCTCTGCTCGCAGCATCGAGTATAGATGTGCGCGCACGGGTTAATACGAGTAAGGCACGCCACCATGCGGTGCTAATTGCACTTTTCGCCGCCAGAGGAACAGCACCGTCTTTAGCGAGGAACACTTTTCTCCGTGTACATTTTACCCGGCTATCACACAACCGCGCAACTATATCCGGCCATCACCGCAGCATCAACGGTGATTGGGTAATTATGCTAAAAGGCATAAAGTGTTTAAATTTTAATCGGTAAAATCATATACGATTTTTCATTTTAGTCAATAAATGTAAGGAAATATTCCTATGCAAACTCATCCACCAAAGGCAAAATTAGTTTTTTTGTACCTACAAAGCTTTGAAAATATTTCAAAAACTATCGGGAATTGAAATAAAATAATAATTAAGTTGTAAATAATAATTTTAAGCACATTAAATTATAAAAAAAGAGAAAAAATGTTATATACCCAGTAAATGGACAACGCATGCCTAGTAGATGGACAGGATAAACTAAAGCGAGATTCATTTAATTTTCAAAGTTAATTTTTATTTTTTTATTGTTAAATCAATGGTTTTTTGTACATTTAAATCAATTATTTGCAATGCACGACTCTTTTTTTACATTTAATGTAGTATTTCTTTTTAAGCTAACTGCTTTTTCTAATGCTTTTTGCTCAACCTTTTCTTTTATAATTTTCTCTTTTAATAATTCTTTAGCTTCCTTTTCGACTTTTATGTGTTGTTTCATTTTTCGGTTTCTTCCTTTTTAATTTTTCGTTTCAAAATTCTCTCTTGTGTTTCCAAATCTTTTTTTTTCCTTTTCCTCTTTCTTTTTCAGCTGCACATTTCTCCATTTGGAACAGGTAAGTACACATGGTAGTTTCTGGTCTTTGCAAAACATCAGCTAAACCATTTTGTTCTAAATAAGATTTAACTTCATTGAACCACTCACGTAACTTAAGTTCTGTCACAGAAGCTCGCCCTTTAGAAATCGGTCTGCTTCTTTTTTATCTCTGGATGTCTTGTTAGGAATAAGCGCATCCATTTTGCTCCTGGTAGATTATTATTAAATGGAGTTTCCCGTTCATCTTCATCCAAAGCTTTCTTCACGGCTTTATCTTTACCTCACTTGCATGCATAGGAAATCCTAATCTTGTCTTGCCCAATATCCATTGCACTAATCGCTTCTCTTCCTCATCTAATAAAATGGATTCGAGGCCTTTTTTGCAATAAATTGGAACAATCCCTTTAAATTTGGCAAAAAGCGTTGACTTGGGGATATTCGATTCATAGCATACTTTTCTTAACGAGTCTCCATTCTTATATCTTTCCAGGTCTTTCTCCAAGTCAGCTTCAGAATATTTATGAAGCTTATAATTTTTCTGCTTTTTTGACATCTAAAAACAGAATTTATTAACGTACATTAATAAAAAACAGGCTCCTATTTGCAAGTCAATATGTAAAGATACTATGTCCATTTATAGGTTATAGCTTAAGAATTCACGCCCTTTATCTGGATAGCAAATATTCGAATGCGGAATATATTTCACTATATGAAATATACAGGGTGTCAATTAAGTCCCGGGACGGCTGAATATTTTCAGAGGTAAAGTAATTCTGATAAAGGTCAAGGTCATTTCTTAAGTAACTTTCAACGACGAATCTAATAGTGACATTCACTTTGACCTTGGACTTGACCTTGAAGGTTATTTCAAGGTCAACTGTTTTTTTTTAAATAGGAACCCCCATTTTTAAGACTGGTAATCAATAGAGCGGGAAATTTTACATTCAGATGCGTAATTAAGTCAGAGCTAGTGTTTGAACTTGAGGGTTACTCCAAGGTTATTTACACTCCAGCAAGGTTCTTAGATACCTCTGAATATTTTTGCAAGCGGTAAAGCTATTCCTCGTGTAACTTTCAACGAGGAACTCAATGGTGACCTTATACTTGACCTTGGACGTGACCTTCAAGGTTATTTCAAGGACACCTATTGTTTTTAATGGAAATCTTCATTTTTTACACTGGCAATCGATAGAGTGGGAAATTTCATTTCGAAAATAGTATTTGACGTGATCTTTAGAAGGTCAAATCAAGGTCAATTTTGGATAAACTGTCAAAACATTGTCGTATTCAAACTTTAGAGGATTTATGAAAGACTAAATGTTTGAAAAAGTTTTGAAACCAACAACATCGACCACCTTGACTTTGAGATCAGCCGTTGAGTCGTTGTTTCTGGGTAACGCTAAAAGTAAGAATAAGGGCGATAGTAAGGTTATTAATTTAAAAAGTGCTTGAACTTTCAAATAATGTGCAAAGCTGATCTCAAAGTCAAGGTGGTCGATGTTGTTGGTTTCAAAACTTTTTCAAACATTTAGTCTTTCATAAATCCTCTAAAGTTTGAATACGATAATATTTTGACAGTTTATCCAAAATTGACCTTGATTTGACCTTCTAAAGATCACGTCAAATACTATTTTCAAAATGAAATTTCCCACTCTATCGATTGCCAGTGTAAAAAATAAAGATTTCCATTAAAAACAATAGGTGTCCTTGAAATAACCTTGAAGGTCACGTCCAAGGTCAAGTATAAGGTCACCATTGAGTTCCTCGTTGAAAGTTACACGAGGAATAGCTTTACCGCTTGCAAAAATATTCAGAGGTGTCTAAGAACCTTGCTGGAGTGTAAATAACCTTGGAGTAACCCTCAAGTTCAAACACTAGCTCTGACTTAATTACGTATCTGAATGTAAAATTTCCCGCTCTATCGATTACCAGTCTTAAAAATGGGGGTTCCTATTTAAAAAAAAACAGTTGACCTTGAAGTAACCTTCAAGGTCAAGTCCAAGGTCAAAGTGAATGTCACCATTAGATTCGTCGTTGAAAGTTACTTAAGAAATGACCTTGACCTTTATCAGAATTACTTTACCTCTGAAAATATTCAGCCGTCCCGGGACTTAATTGACACCCTGTATATGAACCGATAGGAAATTTTATTACGAAAATAACGATGTATAACTCACCTGCCTATTAGCAATTAGCACTTGTATTTTTTTAGATAAACTAACGTTCATTTTAAACATTTTGGAACGTTGATAAAAACGTTGATTTTACCTGATTTTTCAATGTTTTTTTTTAACGTTTTATGTTTCCCAATTCAATAGTGGCAATTGTTTATTTTTTCCATTGATAAAAAAAAGGTTTACCTAACCTTTGTCGTAAACGTTGATTTTCAAATGTTTACAACGAACATTGGGAAAACCTCTTACGAACGTTAAAAATTAACGTTTACGACGAAGGTTATGAAAACCTGTTTATCAATGTTAAAAGTCAAAAACATTGACGACGATTATTTTGGGAAACATAAAAAGTTGTAAAAAAACATTGAAAATTAGGCAAAATGAACGTTGACGAAATGAATGTATTTTCAACTGGTTAATGTATTCTTAAACTAAAAAACCATTTTAATTTTTTTTCTAATTAATACCTTCTAATTTAGAGTTCAGCATGGAAGATACTTTCTTTTCATGGTTTCTCATTACTGAAATGCACGTTTGGATGTTAATGGTCAGATCTATGCAGGACGATAACAATGGATTAAAAGTTCGAAATTATATTCTAGAATCCATGTGGAAGGATGTTACATATAGAGCAAAAAAACTTGGAGTGAGTAGATTATGTTATGTTAATGACTTATACACTTTTGTAATCTTAATAAAAATTTGTAATAGCCATGGTTTCTATGGCGAAGAAATGAGTGAAACTATACTGGAGTACGATAACAATTATTTTTAAGCTATCAAAGGAAAAATACACATTTCACAAAAAATTAATAGCACAAAAAAAATTTTCGAAATTTTTTTGAGCTAAACCAAAGCATAGGCCGCATAGCCTGTTTATTCAGCTTCAATTTGCTTTTTTACTAGACCGGATGCAACCATTTGTCTTTGAGATATCGAATTTTGAGGGCAAAAAGTTCATTTTTCGTTCTGCGAAACGCGCATCGACAGGGAATACAGTTGCATTCCTGGCCAAAAGTATTTTTGCAATGTTAGTCTCGTTGTGGCCCTAATTGACGGGTACAATAAGCCATGGATTATATCGAAGGCTGCTTCCCTGAACTGGCGCGGAATGTAAGGGCGAATTACATTTCCGTCTATCGCGCAGTATAAAGACGTTCCCTCCATTGCCAACAGCTGCAGCGGAATATTTATCATTTCCTTCCGCGAGACTGAGTCGCCTGCCGAGTTGTGCTCGCCCTTGGTATAAGTGAATCTAATTGCCTCGCTTGCCATGGTAACGCCTTCTCTGGTAGCTGGCTGCTTGCGAACGTCAGCGTCTTACGATCTGTTAGCAGCGTACATTGTCGTCTCTCTAAAATGCTGCGGAAGTGTTTTGCTGCCGTGATTGCCGTTAATAGGTCTCGGTCGTATGTACTATAGCAGCGCTCCATGTCGGAGAGGTTTCTCGATTAGTATCCCAGCGGTCTTCAGCTATCGTCTGGCTCCAGTTGCTCCAAGGCAACTCCTACAGCGAAATCCGATACGTCGGATAAGAGGCGCAAGGGAGCGTCGTGTGCCAGAAAAGTCGTTGTCGTTGCTGCTGCTAGGGCCTGCTTGCTTGCCTTGAATGCGTCCTCCGTATTCGGTGTCCAGGTCATGTATCCTTTTGTTTAACGTGCGACACCTGCCTTAAGGCTTATTGACACGGCCTCCCTAGAGGCGTCGGGAATGGGATACGCCCATATCTTCGTGCAGATCGTACAGGACGATTGCTTAAAATGTCTTGCTCTGTGGGTTCCAAGCACAGCGATCCTCTATGTTGGAGGTGAGGCCCTTCTAAAGCCTTTACCCGCTCTGCAGGCGGAATTCCCGTGTTGTGCACCGCAACTCACACGTCAAGACCGAAGCCTCTAGTCCGCATATGGGGTTTAACCGCTGGCCCTACGAAGACCAACCTCAATTGACCCGGACGGGGCATCGCACCGCGGGCCCCGGGTCGCCCATAGTACCTATTTATGCTCTAAGTACGAGTGCCAGACAAATGCCTCTTCCATCTTCAGGACCTTCTTGGACTGTCCCCCGGCTCGGTATCACTGCTTGACTGGGGCCGGAGGCATGCCACGCCCCAGGGATGTGCCGTGGCACAGAGCCACCCTTGCGGATACATTCAAACTTTTTACTCAGCTAGTTCCATACACCCTGAGGGCGTCATTCATTCAGTAGACACATACACCATTCCTGGATTAAGCCAGTCTACTGCCAGTCACTCACCAACCAGAGCGTGATTGTCTTCCAAGGTTGCTGTCCCACGACCCACACATCAGTCGGAGGCTCCGTCCATAGCTTCTCGACTACTAAACTATACGTCACACATTCATATAGGGGGGTGGGCCGAGGCGGGGGGCGGGGGGAAACCTCGGCTATTCTCAACACTATTACATTCATACCTAACTCACTGGGCACTGCCTTTCGTCTTACACTATCCCGAAGCCCCCAGTCAATGTGAGGTATCGCGTACTAGGGCCGAGGCCGACTCTCACTCCCAGCTTATGGCATTGGTCAAACCGGCGCTTCGACAAAGTGGGGTCGCCATCTCCCCAGGGGACGGACCCCGTCTGCACAACCATTCGAGTACGCGGGGACGTTAGACCCCGAAGCATCCCAGTGATCGCAGTGCACCACACAACCACCTCTTTTATGCAACACCTATTTACCCTCATCATATTGTTTAAACACATCTATCTTACATTACAAATCTTCTTTTTCTACATTCAAGGACAAGTTTCATCCACAGTTGTCCCAACAACACAAACATTCTGCATGGTTGCACGGGAACACTTTGAATCACTTAGATACCCTTTGCGGGGGGTGTCCAGGTCAGTGGCAATGGTTTCTTTCACTGGGGCAAGTTCTTTAGCAGTTCGTTGAATAGGTCCAGAAGGCAGGTTAACCCTGGGATACACCGCAATGGATGAGTGCGTGAGTTTGTACAGGCCAAAAGGCGTTGTTATCGCCGTCTTGTGTGCGTCTGCCGTCTGCGATGGGCTGTTGATAAAAGGCGTTCTTTAAACCTATTACCGAGAATATTTCTCCTTTTGGAGGCGAGGTCTCTGGAACCGTTGACAGCAGAAGATCCTTGACGAGCGGAAGGGCTTATCGATCTGGTTTAGTTTGATCATCCAGCTGTCGATAACCGCCGATAATCGGCTCCGAGGATTGGATGGGCCACGTCTGCTACGATGAGACGTCAGATATAGGAGCGATGTAATCCTAGATTGAGGCTCATTCTGCAAGAGCCGTATGAGGCGATGCTAGATTTATTAGCCGCGCTAAGCGTAAGCGAGGCTTGTGTTAGCCCGCGTTTACAACAGGTCCGAAGTAGTAGCGAGTCCGCTGATCCCGTGTCGATCAAGAAGCGCAGCTTGGAGTTCTTGTCGGTGAGATGCAGACGCTATTCCACTCCGGAGGCCACCGCACCGGTCGGAAGCGGAAGCGCGCTATTTCCAATTGCCGCTCGCGCGCGCTATGGCGAGATAAAATAAGGCGGTTTGGCCGGAACGGCGCTTGTGCGAGCTTCAGCGTCTTTCCAATTTGCCGACAGTAAAAAAAAAGTGTGTCTCGCGATGCGTGCACTAGCCATTGATAGCGTTTGAAGGAGGCGGCTTATTGAACCTTACTTCGTTTCACTCAATTTATTGTCATGGACGCGGTTCGTGAGGCGCGATCAAGCAGCAATGCGGTAAACTCGCGGGCCGCGGGAGGAGAGGTGAAGGGAAAAGGGACTTATGCCCGCTCGATAAAAGCGGCATCGATGGTGTATACCTGCTGCGTTGCCGAAATCTTAATTTTTGTTCCCGACTTGACAACTTTGAGGCGGCTATAAAGGGCCAGCGATGCTCGCAGTCACAGGTTTCTCGGGTACTGCCCGATGGTCATCGGAGTCTGTTGCAACGAGACTGCAAAGTTGATGTTCCGTTTCATTGCTTTATGAGCGAGGCGATGTCGTCGAGTTCGTTGGTCGGCTCGCGATGAATCTTCGAGTTGCGCAACAAAGCGTCTTGATGAGGACACCACTTTGGAGATGGTTGGGTGGGTAATATGCAGATCCCGAAGCTCTCTAACCCCGCGGGAATGAAGTAGTCAGAAGGTAAAATTATAACTGCGTTTATTACTTGAAAATATTCAAAAATTCAATTTCTTAATAGATAATAAATTTATTTTTTGTACTAGGATATAATTAGTAATAATGTATCTCTTAATTTTATAATAACATTGAAATTAATTGTATTAGTACTTTCTAGTAAGTATCGATAATAAAGAACGGCGATGGCTCAGTCGTTGGAGTATCAGACTTGTAACCAGGAGGTCCTTGGTTCGAGCCCGGTCTATACCAAAAACTGAGGGACACCACTGTTTACAAGTGTCTAATAACATCAAAAAGTTCACGTGCTTCGGATGCCACGTTAAGTGAAAAAAAAATAGTCCAGTTGTGACGTGCACCTGCTCTCCGTAGGTAAGCTGGGAACGACCGGTAGAACGGCGTGGGCATACCTGCAGCAGGTATTTCCTCCCTTCTTTTTAGCAGTCACAGTGTACGCTGAATTGTCCCTTGCGGACAGAAAATTGGTATTGTAGTTCACAGAGGGTTCATTGTTCTCCGACTCGCGAGAGGCCAAGCTCGTGCTCACTCCCTTGCGTGTCGCGCTTTCTTGGCTTGCCTCAAATAGATTTGGTGCTCGTTCAGCGACCGAAAGATTCTTTTCCACGCTCGCCATGCTGTTCGAGCACTCGTCTCTTCCTGATTACATTAATCATTTCCGGCTGGTTTTGAAAAATGCGTGTGTGACGTAATTTGCATTTCCCAGCACATACTGCACCTAAAATTCCAATTTTTCGCGTAGTTTAAACTTCTACTTTTTTAATCGCGAGGTAGCATTGATGGTGTTATCGAGCCACACCAACTTCTTGTGGTCCATCAAAAAGGTAAACAATGTACCTAGAAGATAAAATTCGAATTGGTCAGCACAGTATTTTATAGCTAGATCCTTCTCGCACGTCGATGGTATGTCGTTGCTGGTATCCCCTAGTCACCTCTCGGATCTCGAGGAGTTTCAATGCCTTGAGTTCGCTCGAGATGTTGGTTTCTAGGATTCTCCTCATCGGAGATTCACTTCGGTTGCGAGGGTTTGCTAGATCGTCCGCGCAAGAATGGTCGACTACGTCTCGGTCATTGACCTACGCTAGAAAAAGCGTCTGGTTTGCCATCACGGACGCCTCAGTTTGATGGCTGATTTCTTGGAGGCTTAACACATATTGCTCTAAGCGCGCACAGGCAACCCGCTCTTCTTCCAGCAGCGTCCGCAGGATTATTTCATCATCCCTTGCCTCCGTCTCCGAAACCATATCGGCAGGTTCGTCGATCCAGCGCATTTCTTCGATCATATTTTTACGATATAGAGATCTTTTACCGATGTAACTCCACGCGCTCTCATGTATGTTTCATTCGTCTCATGCAAGAACGAAGTGATTAGATGAAAGGAAAACTTTGTTGTTAAATCTTTGTGCGCGATTTTTTTCCCCTTGCGGGTTACTCGAGGTGCGAATTTCTGTGCTCTCACACCTGAGTACTCACGTCTGTCGCACATGGTTTTTCCTGCTGAGGGATCGCGGCTGCACTCATTATTGTCCCCCTTTTTTCATACACGCAAGGGCATGAAAAAGACGATCTATTCACTTTCCTTCTTGTGTCGTTATTTTATCAGCAGGGTTTTCTCATTGTGAGCTATTTATGCCAGTTGAGTTTTATTATAAGCAATTTTAATAGTCTACTGTAATGTAATATTATTTTTGTAAATTTGCAGGTGGTGAACAAGTCTTTAATTAATTCACAATTAGAGTTACTATCAGAACAGTTTAGTGCTTCAATGATTGGATTTGATGAAGCTATCTTAACAAATGATTTAGTATTGGCAGATCATCTTTGGAGAAGATTTTTCCAATCAAATAAGAACAATCCTGAATATTTAGAAAAACTTATAAGTTATGTTAGGTATCAGGTATGTTGTTAAACAATTTTATATTGTTATGCTTTCACAGCATTTAAACAAAAAAGTGAGCAACTACATTTAAATTTTTAATTTTTTAGAATATTGTTTTTTAGGCAATTCTACAAAATTAAAAATTAGAAAAATAAAAAATACCACCATATTTTTCATACAATTCTAAATCAATAATATTTTCAGTAATTTTTCGATTAGATGCATCCTTTACGAGAAAAAAAGAGAATTGAAGAGTTTTAAAATGTTTAAATGTTAGCGATTTTTTTTCTCAGTAACTATGCGTTTAGTCAAAAAAGTGTTAAAAGCACTTTTGATCCAAAATTTTGTGCTCTTTCCGGATCCAGTATCAAAAATAGGGGTTCCCATTAAAAAAAAAAAAAATTTGAACTTCAAATAACCTTGAAAATGGATTTCAGGGTCAAATTCAAGATCACCATTATTTGACCCCCTTTGTCATGAACAACTTTTGTCTAAACCATTTTTTCGTTTCACCTCGAAGAAATTCGGGTGTATAGATTAAAATGGCCCACCCTGTAGTATAAAAAGAAATAAAATTTGAAGATGTTATTCTCACTTATTTAAAAGCAGCGGTTCAATCACCCGAAATATCCAAATTCTGTACTTATATTATCAACGTGTTAACCCATTAACGCCTAAAACAGAGAAATCGTAGCTCTGTTTTCAACCGTAAATCTATCACACATTCCGCGGATATATTCAAAGCAAACATACTTTTTCTTAAGTATTTTTTTCTCTACTTTCCATTTCCGGTCTCCGAATTGCGATATTTTCACTCAGAAATCCAATATGGCGACATTTAAAAAAAAAAATGCCAAATTTCGATACATTTTTTTTTTTAAATCCAATTTCTTCTTGTGTTAACGTTGAGGACGGAACTTTATTGTTCAACTATGAGTGCATAAATGAGTTGTACTTTAAATTCAGCTTGGTCCCGAATCCAGAAATTCAATATGGCGGCTAGAAAATGGCGCCGGAAGCGCAAAATTTTGCCCAAACATTCACGAATTTTTTTCTCGAATATAATGCATTCGACGAAAAAATCAATAAGAATAAAAAGTGCTTAGAATCAATCAAAGAATATGTCTAAATTTTTTCACTGAGGTTTGAGCAACTTTTTTATTTTTGCCAATTGGCAATTTATGACAAATTGGAAAAATTCATCGAATCGTCTCTAAAAAATTCAGATATACTTCTTGGTCAATTCTGAGCACTTTTTAAAATCAAAAACCTTAAAATTTTTTGTTCCATGTGCACTTTAAATTTTTTAAGGTTTTTGATTTTTTACACAAAAACAAAGCGTTATACGAGAAAAAGTTAGAGAATAAAAAGTGCTCAGAATTGACCAAGAAGTATATCTGAATTTTTTAGAGACGATTCGATGAATTTTTCCAAACAACAAGAAATTGGATTTAAAAAAAAAAATGTATCGAAATTTGGCATTTTTTTTTTTAAATGTCGCCATATTGGATTTCTGAGTGAAAATATCGCAATTCGGAGACCGGAAATGGAAAGTAGAGAAAAAAATACTTAAGAAAAAGTATGTTTGCTTTGAATATATCCGCGGAATGTGTGATAGATTTACGGTTGAAAACAGAGCTACGATTTCTCTGTTTTAGGCGTTAATGGGTTAAGAAAGTAGTTAATAGCTAAAAACCCAGTGTCAATTAAATGAACTCCCCCCATGATAAGTCAAGTGATAAATCAATTGATAAGTTAGGTGATAAATCACGCCAAAACGTTATCGGACTAAAATTTTTGCTTTTGAAAAATCTTTGGATAACCATGGTCCGACAACACTTTTATTTTACGGAAATTGGAATTTTGTCAGCCAAAGGACTTAACCGATTTTCCAAAAATTTTTCGAAAGCGAAAATTTTTTCAAACCCTTGGCCACTATTTCAACCGACGGAAAATCGATAAAAACGCGTAAAATTTACGGTCCCACAACACCTTTTTTTGCGGACATAGAAATTTGCAAGATTCTGACTTAGCCGATTTTGGAAAATTCGAACTTAGTTTTTTCCAGCCATAATCAGATGGCGTTTTGAAGTGATTTATCATCTTATTTATCACATGATTTATAACTTGATGTTACATAAGTATACTCCCACTGTCATAACCATGTGGACCGCAAGTAATCTTCATATAATCATCGCATGATAGTCATGTGAGTTTTTCAATTGTGTTACACTCAAAATCCCGAAACAGGTGCACAAAACTATGCAATTCTCAATGTTAGTTGATTAATTACGCATGAAAAATTGATTAAATTTGATCGATTTGTTATCTTTTCTTTAGTAAAAGAACTGCATCGATGACCAAGGTTTCCTGTTGTTTAGGCTTACTATATCATCCTAAAGTTATAAGATATTTTCTTATTTAAGTTAAGTGATGCAATGCTTCCTTTGAAAATACATGAAGCATAACGTTTGGGTTACAAAACTACCAGATTTGGATAAATTAAGGGGACATAAGATGCCTATAACCTAAATAATAAAAAAATTATATGAGTAAACATTGTAAAAAATTACTTGGTAACAAAGTAAACCAGCAGAAGAAGCATTTTTCCTATGCGCTAGTCTAGTTCATAAAAATTAAAAAGAAGAAATAATAGTATAATAAAATTGAAACTATAAGGAAAACATGCAAACATGATATTGTTCCATTTATGTATAATTTTTGCTCACTTTTTTATTATTAACTGCCGATTTCTCTTTCTAAAATTGTTTTTGTTGCATTATGTAAATAAATTTTAGAACACTCGAAATATATGTATTTTAAAGATTATAATTTGTTTCTCTAATTTTAGATGGGTTTAATTAACAGCTACTCTACTTCAGAATTCTTTTCTCTATCTCCAACTGTGGAATGGATTCACTCAAAACAAAGCATAAATTAAAAAGTTATTTTTAGTTTATGGTTTTTATTAATCTACTATTGTTGTTATAAATAGATAAACTGAAATTGTTACAATGATTATGAAATTTATTGCTATTCTTTGATATCTCCCGCATTCCGCATCCATACTTTCTAAATTCCAATGTGTGAAAATTTCACGTATTTGCCATGTGAAAATATTGTTTACATAAAAATATGTTAAATTCACCTATTCATAAATGAAAAATAAACTTTCTTAAAATTAAATTTATTTTACACATATTAAATAAGGGACTAAGAAATTGTTACATATTAAAGAAGAGAAAAATAAGTTTGATTGCCCGCATTTTCAGGCATTGACGGTGCTCTTTCCTATTGAAGACGCCAAGTTTGTTCAAAATATCCTGTTGGATTTCCAGGTGGAAGTTCCATGTGGAAATCCAGCTGGATTTGCTGGAGTTTTCAGGGGAGTAACTCGATATCCCGGTGTATTTACCAGCTGGTTTCCAGGAAATCTAGGTAAATTTTCCAGCATGATTGCGGCAAATCCAGGTGAATTTTGCAACTGAATTCCGTCAAATTAAGGTCGATTTTACAGATGGGTTTTCCAGCTGATTTCGGGCAAATCCTGTGGATTTTCCACCTGGATTCCAGCCAATCCAGATAGATTTTCCAAATCGTTAAATCCAAGTAGATTTTCCAGCGAGATTTTATACTTGGTATTTTTTTCTATATTGCTGACTGCTTCTCTTAGTAGATGCTACCACCTTTAAACAGTATGTTATATTAATTAACAAAATAGTTTATTTTCACCATTTAATTACTGCTTACCTGCCGATTATTTAGTGTAGTATTACGCTGATCCTAATTAATTCAACTGTGGGTTGATTGTGGATCTGGGATAGTAAGTTAACCAAAACAGGTGGAAAATCCTTCTGGATTCCGGCTGGAATATTTACGTGGATATTGATTTACTCCGTCGGAAAATTCAGGAAAATTTTTCAGCTGGATTCCAGCTAATCAAGGTGGATTTTCGTGTTGGATTATACAAAATTGAGGTTGGTTATGCAACTGTTTATTTTCAGCATCCAGTGAGTTCCTCCAATTATCATTTTCAAACGTTTATCAAGAATATTTTTTTAATTTTTCTATATTTCTTTTGTAATTGGAATTGATTTTTATGCTGACCTGTATATGTTAGTAAATTATCTTTTTACTTTTTTTTTTGTCAAACATTATTAATTATTAATTCTTATAATTATATTTAGAGTTAATTTAATCTATATCTGTCGATTTTAGAATTCTCAATATAACTTTTGAAAAGATCACTTCTTGTATCACAAAAATAAATGTGACATTGTCCGTTAAGTATGCACATAAGAATACAAATATACCATAAATAAGTTAAACGTATAAAAACATTTCGGGGGTTAGTGCCAGTACATGTTTGGAATTGTTGGAATATATTCTCTCGTTTGTACAGTTGTTATTGTTGAAGAACGGTAGTTGGGGAACAAAATTGTTGAGTCTTTCAAGCCGGATTTAAAATTAAACAATATACACGGTGTATCTGAAACATTTTACCTGAAATCGTCGCAACGAGCTTTGCACGGGGAAAATAGTTAAACAATTATTTGTTAATCCCGTAAATTACAATTAATCATTTAATTTGACCTATTAGCAATCGCCTTTTGCTCGATGAATGTGCAACGTTGTCATGTCTCGTGGCAAGAATAATCATTAATAGCATATAAACACAAATTACCTGCCGATCGGTAAGCTCTCAGTCGCAGTGGAAATTGCAAATGACGCCTACGCGAAATGTCAATTTGATTGTGATTTTAATAAGCTGTTTGTACTTTTCTTAGTCAGTAGATATTATTACTTCATAACAGCACAAAGTATTTTTTTTCTTATTCTCTCCAATAGGCCTGTGTTACGTCGAGCCTCGTAAGCTAGTGTATGTGTGGCGCGAGAATTAATGAATAATTTGGCGTCCCTCGTTTATAGTCAACGCGTTAGCGCTCTACTAGGGATTGAGGATAAAAGCTTCAGGAACATGCACAGACAATTTAAATAGTTAATAATAATTAAATAATTACCTTGCCGGAGTTTAAGGAGTTTCTTTGAGCAGTCGGTACGGACGTTGGCGCTGCTGGTAGGCTCGGTACAGCAGCGACGGTGTCCTTTTCGGCGGGAAATTCTGATGCTCTCGAAATAATTAGAAATTACTCGTCGAATTTAGATTAGTAATTAAATTTATTAGGAATTTAATTTAAAAAATACTTTCGAATTTCAAAAGCTCGGCGAAATTCTATGTAACAATTGACAAAATTACAATAGAAATTCGGTACTCGGAAAGGCAGAGTAACAGCCTATTTCGGAAATTAGACTGAGCTCTCGTCCTCTGTTTCACGTTCTATTTATACGCCGAATTTTGGGGCGTTTTCCCTAAAACAATCGATTTTTTAGATAATCAATAAGTCCGTTAGAACATTTGACAAGAGAATTGAATTAGCGTTATCTTAATACGCATATGCCACGCAGCCCTCCATTACATTAATTGTTAGCCGACGCAAAGCCTGCGCTAACGGCTTTAAAATATGGTTTTTCGTTACCTACATCGAATAAGTCAAAATACAGCTTTAACAACAGACAGCAAGGGCTGGGATCGAGCGTCAATAAGGCTGTATGCACGACACAGCGTGAAGCGCAATGAGTAGCGGCGCCATACTGGTGCCGACGTCACACCTGCCACCGGTAGATTTGTATTGAATTGTGGGCCACGTACTTAATAAGTAATTTTTCAGCTATAAATAATAAGGACCAGGGAACAAACACAATATTGATTTTTAGAATAAGATGTTTCTTCCGAAAGAAGTTACAGCTTTCTTTAGTGGTACCGCTAGTATGGTACTGAATTGTAAGCCCGGCAGTAAATGAAATATTTCTCGATTACGAAAATAATGCCCCGAGCATAAATAATTAACTGTTTTTTCGATAACGTTTTTACGAATCAAGCTAAAGTTTTCTAGAATGCTTTGGCTGGTCTGGAACCGACCTCAACACACACCCTTGTATTACCTCTTCACCTACGACCTCATACCGCCTTCACTCACAGACACGACAGCAGAAGTACACAGACACCATCTCACACACGCACAGCTTGTAACCACTAAACAGACCTTCACATCCACCTCCACAAACCCATATTGAAAAATCTTACGTAAGATTTTGCAATAGGGACACACATAAATGAAAGTCTGAAACTATAATGTAATACTTTTATCTATTTTTATTCCGCACTGCTCAAAGTGTCCGTCATTCATTTGCAGACACATACGAGCTCTGTGAACTACATCGTCAGATGTTCGCTCCAGCATTTCTTGCGGGACATCGTCAGCTGCATAGTGTTTGGATCTTAATAATGAATAAATAGCTTAAATTGGAGTAGTTAATGTGTAAAATGTTCCAGCAATCAAAAGTGATGAATACAATTGTTGTACCTATTATACTGGTGTTACAGATCCTGACGAGGCGTGATTAGGTGCAATGCACTTTCGGAAACCCGAATGCTAACGCAGAGGAATTTGTGCGTTTTGCAAGAACCTGGCGAAACCTTTGGGCGCGGAAGTGTCTCACTTCTCCTACTCCGAATAACTAAGGGGTACTTAAGGAGGCGCGAACCAATACTCGGGGCTCTGACAATCGCAAAGGTCCGCACATCGCTCTCTGACATCTGACAATCGCGAAGGTCCGCACATCGCTCTGACATCTGACAATTGCGAAGGTCCGCACATCTCTCTGACATCTGACGATCGCGACGGTCCGCATGTTGCTCTGACATTTGCAACGATTCCACGGTGTCACGCTGCGCGACGACCATGAAAGCCATCTATCTGTCGAGGCGATAAGAAGTCAATAAACGAGCGATTTATCCACGTATCCATAAGTATTTGTTTAACAGCCTTAGTCCCATCCTCAATAATCTCGCGTATTTCGGTACGTTGGGAGCGACACCAACGAACCCTCGCGAACATAAGGATTACACAAAAATCCATAACAACTGGAAAGAGTATTTTTTTTAATTTAACTCAGGCTGTCCCTCTTAATGAATTCTAAATGGGGTAGTCGCAATATAGGTGTTACGGATTATTTATATGCGCGTTCGTATATAATCCTTATATTCGCGGGGGTTCGTTGGTGTCGCTCCGAACATACCGAAGTACGCGAGATGATTGAGGATGGGACTAAGGCCTTTAAATAAATACTTAGGAATATGTGGATACGTTGCTCGTTTATTGACTTGTAGTCGCCTCGAGAGAGATAGCTTTCGAAATGTCAGAGCGCCGAGTATTGGTTCGCGCCTCCTTAAATACCCCCTTTATTATCTGAAGTAGGGGAAGCGAGCTACTTTCACGCCCAGAGGTTTCGCCAGATACTTACGAAACCCACGAATTCCTCTGCGTTTGCACTCCGGGCTCCGAAAGTGCATTGCACCCGGTCGCGCATCGTCAGGATCCGTAACACGTCCGAAGCCGCGGGGATCTCGCCCTCAAGATCCTGTCATCCGTAACAAGTCCGAAAAAAATTTTAATTTCCTACTCGCCTATCGTGTGTGTGTCAGTGTGTTAACAATTTTGGATCTATGCTTCGCTTTCTCTCTCCCTATGATTACATTTCTTTTGATCTTATGGTACATTCGATTACATATATATACGGCAGCGTGTGAGTGTTTGTGGCAACTGCAATTACAGCTATGTGGATGCAAGGCTTATTTCATTATTCATTACTTCTAATATTACTCATATATTTCTCTTCCTTTTCCTTCATGGTTTCACAGTGATCGTGGAGGTAACAACCTCCCTTTGTGGGGCTTCCACTTCGCTTTTTATACTCAACCTACTGGACTTCCCACCATATGCCTCTTATCTCTAGGCCCACAGTTCACGGAAAGCGTGACACGGTCCTTTCGGTCATCTTTGCGTATCTCGGTTTTTTTTTTTTTATCTCCATACATTCTCAATTCTTGACTTACTGGACTTCCCAACTGTCCTCTCACAGCATCAGGAAAGCGTGGCACGGTACTTTGGCCGTCTTTAAACATCCAGACTTATCCTAGAATCATCGTTCACTACTGAACCCGCCGAAGAAGAAAGAAGTTTTTATCTTACCAACTCAATATTTAATTGTTAATATACATCCCCAAGGTGCACTATTGCCATCATCATAACAATCTTTTTCGTGATAAAGTCAATAAAATATAATTGCATATACATTAAGAAATTCGACCCGGTATTACATAGTCCAAAGCGTAGTATTACATAAAATTTTCATAATAACTTATTCTAATACGAATTAACAGTAATAATTCTTTCAGATGTATTCCCATGACTTAAAATTAATAAAAATGACTTAAAATTAATTAACTGAATAAAATTAATTAGAAGTAAATTAATAAAACTGACTTAAAATTAGTTAGATTTTCTAAAAATAAAAAAATGACTTAAAATTAATTAAATTAACTTAAAATTAATCGGAATTCTTAAAATTAGTAAAAATGACTTAAAATTAATTGAGTTTAAAAAAAAAATGTCCTATGTAGGTCCCCAGTAGGTGTTTTCATGGTGTGGTTGGTCTTGGTGGTTGGTATAGGGCAAGAGCGTTTCCCATGTGCAATCCTGGTGATAACTTAGTGTTGTTAAATAATCTCATAATGTTGAGATCACTCAGTTCTCCATCCGTGATACCCGCGGTTATTGCACCTTTGGTCCTGAAATCTGACTTACTTCTGGAACAGAACTTATGTGGTTAGTTCGCGACCCCCCTCCCCTCTTAAACGGGATCTTCCAAATAATAAATCCAATGACCACCAACACAGCCAGTGTGCCACCCGAGTATGTTAATGAACTACAGACCGTCGAGAATCGAGTATTAACCCTTCTCATCTCCGATAGTGATCGAGCCTTTGCAATTATTTCTTTGAACTAGGCCCATGAATTGAGCAAGTTCTTTCCCGACTTCTTAGCGTCTGACAATGTTTCTGTATTAATAATCGTAGCAATAATTTCTCGATCAATACTATCCTCAATAAGGGCAGACACATTTAACTCAGAATCTCCAAAACTCTGTAATGTCGCATTATACGTTAATTCGGAAGTGGCTGTTAATCTTACTGCAGGGGTTCTGGCGGTGCAGCCATTTTGCAGTCTCAGTATCCCTCTACCCTTAATGTTTATGACATGTTCTGACTCATGTCTACATTTTATTGCGAGTTTTTCTTGTGAGATAATTGAAAATAATCATGTATTAGTTGCTTCTAATCTGGACCAATATGATTCCTGTAACTTTGTGACCCTTATTTTACAATCACTAATGTCTTTTATCGCTCCAAAAATAGTTAATTTGACTTCACACGGTAGCTTATTCTCGACCTCATGCAAAAGTTCATTATTTTTATACAGGGTGTCAATTAAGTCCCGGGACGGCTGAATATTTTCAGAGGTAAAGTAATTCTGATAAAGGTCAAGGTCATTTCTTAAGTAACTTTCAACGAGGAATCTAATGGTGACATTCACTTTGACCTTGGACTTGACCTTGAAGGTTATTTCAAGGTCAACTGTTTTTTTTTAAATAGGAACCCCCATTTTTAAGACTGGTAATCGATAGAGCGGGAAATTTTACATTCAGATACGTAATTAAGTCAGAGCTAGTGTTTGAACTTGAGCGTTACTCCAAGGTTATTTACACTCCAGCAAGGTTCTTAGATACCTCTGAACATTTTTGCAAGCGATAAAGCTATTCCTCGTGTAACTTTCAACGAGGAACTCAATGGTGACCTTATACTTGACCTTGGACGTGACCTTCAAGGTTATTTCAAGGACACCTATTGTTTTTAATGGAAATCTTCATTTTTTACACTGGCAATCGATAGAGTGGGAAATTTCTTTTCGAAAATAGTATTTGACGTGATCTTTAGAAGGTCAAATTAAGGTCAATTTTGGATAAACTGTCAAAACATTGTCGTATTCAAACTTTAGAGGATTTATGAAAGACTAAATGTTTGAAAAAGTTTTGAAACCAACAACATCGACCACCTTGACTTTGAGATCAGCCGTTGAGTCGTTGTTTCTGGGTAACGCTAAAAGTAAGAATAAGGGCGATAGTAACGTTATTAATTTAAAAAGTGCTTGAACTTTCAAATAATGTGCAAAGCTGATCTCAAAGTCAAGGTGGTCGATGTTGTTGGTTTCAAAACTTTTTCAAACATTTAGTCTTTCATAAATCCTCTAATGTTTGCGATAATACTACAATATTTTGACAGTTTATCCAAAATTGACCTTGATTTGACCTTCTAAAGATCACGTCAAATACTATTTTCGAAATGAAATTTCCCACTCTATCGATTGCCAGTGTAAAAAATGAAGATTTCCATTAAAAACAATGTCTATTTCAAATTGCGCTACTGTCTGTGCAAAAAAGTCTATTGCGATAGATAATTTAGTGTCAATGTTATATTGATTCTGTAATTCTGTTAATCGTATAATTGTTTCGTTTAATGACGTTGCGCTGTCGTGTAATATGTCGAACTGACCCTGTACGACCTCTGTTTGCTGAGCCAGCAGGCTGGCTATCTTTCGCGTATCGTTTGCAGAAGTTTCAATAATGTCCTGAAGTTGGTTTCCTGAGTCCTCGTCTAATGTTCCAAAAAGATATTTGAGGCCTTTGCCGACTATGTTGATAAGTCCTCTTCGGACCCTATTATGGGACCCATGATTATGGCCCTGAATCATTGACATGGCACGCTCAGAATCATGGATGGCTCGTTGTATTTCTTTTAATAGTTGTTTCAAGATTTGTGTGTGGGGACACAACTTATTTGGTTGTTCGCAACGTTGTTGAATTATTGTCCATGTAGTTATTAACTTATTACCCATCTGGAGATACTCCGATATGTCGACTCGTTGTATTATTTTCCATGATGTGCTGCTCGTTGTCTTAAGCTGCGATATATTTTCTGTGATCAAACCTGGGTTATGATTGATCTGCTATATGTAGGTACTTGCGATGTCGGCGTACACCATCCCCTGGAATTCATGATTTGAAAATGATTCTACTTAATTTTCAAAAAAAAATTTCTATGCAAATACTTGTTATTATATTTCTTCTTTTTTTTTTATTTGATGTCCCTGATGTGTCTAAAGGTGGTTAGAAGAAAACGCGATTGATTTACGACAATTTTTAGTTATAAACAAATTAATTTTTAAACAATTTTGTTAGAAAGGGTATGTTATTTTTATATATTCGTACAGAGGGAGGTTATTTAAGAATTATAGGATTTGATTGAATTTATTACATTTGTAAATTTATGAGATATTAATTTGTTAATTAAGCATTTTAGAAAAATGTTTAATTATATACGGTGTGTGTATTGACTTGGCGTTGGTATATGTATATGTTTCTTCAGATTTGCAATTTAAAATTATAAACAAATTAACGGCATAAACAATTAAAATGCAATAATTATTATTTTTATATAGGTTGATTCAGGATCCTTAATTGTAAAATTACGGCTCGGTTTGAAAGTCGTAGTATTGATTTTGAGTGAGTTATGGCCGATAAACATTAATTAACAATTTTTCATATTTTTTTTTGTTAAAGCTTCGATTAAGCTATCTAATTAGAATAACATGACTATAATTCTTTTTATATAATTGATGTGTTTGTTAAAGAATAATTTTATAAACAATTAAAATTTATTTATGTGTAGAGGAGGCTTAATTAACAATTTAGAGTCTGTTTTGCAAATTTTAGGTACTATAGAAAGGAAGATATGGGCTTTTAAAGTTATTTTGCAACTATTGCTCAGTAAGTGTATGTGAGGTCCCTAACATGTACGTGTAATCGGTATTTTGATATTGCCAAAATTTAAGGTGGTTCCCTTTTATGAGAGTCAATTATATACTCAAGAAACGAAAAAAAAATTTTTCTAAGTCCCCTTGCGAATATGAGAAAGTGAGAAAATATGGCTAAGTCCTGATTTGACTGAAATTGATACTTGACGTGCCATCTATTAATGCATGGAAGCGCAGGTCGTTGACTGTGGTCGCTGAAGTGAATTTTGTTACGCGTGCGTCTTTAATTTGTTGAGGTAAGTATTTTTTTTAATTGAATTCAACGTTTTTAAGTTCGGTTAGTTTAGTCTCATAAAAACGGTGTAAGAAGATGCACCCGATACTCCGAAGCTTCGTAAGTTTTTATTGCTATTCTACCTATTTGATATTATTGATTTCTTGTTAAGTAAATTTTATTTTATATTTTCAGATTAACCCCTTCGTTGGCAGAAGGAAATCCACAAAAAGTGCCCAAACTGGCAGAAAAATTTTTTTCTCTGAAAATTCACACTATGGGGTTTTCGGGTACGCTGAATCCGAATCTGTTGTCAAAACCAAGAAATTCAAAATGGCGTCGTCAATATGGCGGAGAAAAATGTGAAATTTTGCTCGATTTCAATAAAAATTGGTATTTTGGGATTTTTGTGGTCGCTGATTACGAATTTATTCTCAAAATTGTAAAATACAAAATGGCGACTACAAAATGGCAGACCAAAATATGAGTTTTTACCCAATTTGCGTGAAAATAGATACCTCACGGTTTCTGAGGTTGCTGATTACGTAACTAATTTCAGAATTGTAAAATTCAAAATAGTGGCACACAAAATGGCGGATCGAAATACAAAAATAGAAAATTACAAAACACGGAATGGCAAATTCAAAATAGCGTTCAAAAACAGGAAATTTCACTTCTTGAGTAAAAATTCATATTTTGGTCCGCCATTTTGTAGTCGCCATTTTGTATTTGACAATTTTGAGATTAAATTCGTAATCAGCGACCACAAAAATCCCAAAATACCAATTTTTATTGAAATCGAGCAAAATTTCACATTTTCGTCCGCCATATTGACGCCGCCATTTTGAATTTCTTGATTTTGACAACAGATTCGGATTCAGCGTACCCAAAAACCCCCGAGTGTAGCTCGAATTCTAATTTGGAGCGGGTTATATAGAAAAAAAAATAGTTGACGCGTAAACGCGTCAATGCCAGCATTGGCACGAAAAAATTTGACGCGTAAACGCGTCAATGCCAACGAAGGGGTTAATTACAAGAATAGCGCCACGTTTTATCGGCGGTACCTAAGGGAGAGGGCCCAGAAGTTCTGGATGGGCCAGTTGAGCTGCACCAACGAGGACTACTTCGGATTTGAATATCTTTTCTCCGGGGAGAAGGAAGTACGAATGGACCTATGGAGATATCAATATAGGCGGGTTTCTATTAAACATCGACTGCACTAGATAGTACTAAAATTCGTAAGTAGAAAAAAAAATTTCATCTAATAATTTTTTGTTTCTTATATGTATTTAATTTTGTCTCTCTTTTTTTATTTTTGTGTAGTGGCAGAGGAATCGGGAATGTGCCGCGAGATGTGCGGCAGAACGCGCCTCCGTGCAAACAGTAATCAGAGAGCTATGGATGGAGGACGATTTAGGTGTGGAGAGACTATTTCGTCATGATGTATTCCAATATTCGATTGATGGCGCCTATTTCTGCATTGAAATTCATCATTCCGTTGGCGCGAGGATATTCGTTGGTCCTGACAGCGTGTGGAGTATTCCATTACGTAAGTTAATCCCTTTTTTTATATATATATATTGTTTCCCTTTTTTTCTAGGCTAGATGGCTCGGAGAGGATTAAAGAAGTTAATAAATGATGTAAAATTTTTTATAATGGTTGTGTGGTTTTATGTATATAAAAAAATGTATTGTTATAATTAGGGGAAGATATATAATAAAGTAAACATGTGTATCTACATTATGTGCGCAATAATTTGTTAATTATCCCGATTCTAAAAGTTTCCTTCCTAATTTATTGTCCTAAAAATGCTTGTCTGAATCCATAAGTAGAATTATTATTAACCTAAGGTGCTAGATTTATTTTGTCAAATTTTATAGAATTGTATTTTAAAATTTCATTATTACTCAAGGTCATATAAAAAGTTGATAACATGGAAATCTTATTAATTATTTAAAGTCGCGGAAACAAATTTTTACTTATTCAAAGTCATTAAAAAAAAATTCCTTTCTTTTCTTTTTTTTTGTCACGGACAGAGAAAAAAAAATTAGAATTTATTTATTTAAAGTTAAAAAAGAATATGAAACATTTTGTTTAGAGTCACAAGGAGAAAAAAAAATTTTGAAAAAAAAGTTGCTAATATTTAGAGTCGCGGAAAGGAAAAGAAAATTTGATGATTTATGTATTTAAAAATAAAAGAAATATGAAGCATTTGCGAGAAAAAAAATTTGAAAATTTATTTATTTAAAGTTAAAATATGAAACATTTTATTTAGAGTCACGAGGGAAAAAAAAAATTACTTCAAGGTTGTAAGAAATTTAACGTCCTTTAAAATATGTATAATTTATTACTTGTTTATATAAATTCCCTTTTCCTTAGAAGATATATTCAAATACGCTAAAGAAAGAATTAACTGTCATATTCGTATGTCGTTTTTACTATGGCGTCCGAAAGCCACGGTAAAAAAAAAAATCGTTTGTATGCTAATTTAACCTGGTTCTATATTTGCATTAAGTATTTCTTCCGGTACTTCGAATGAGCGTTTTATTTTATCTATATGAACAGTTTTATTATGTCCATTAACATCAAGAACCGCATTTCGCCCATCGTAATCTATGGATAATATCTCATGAGGTCCCGTGTATTCATAGTGAAATTTACCTTTTTGTGGCTCGTTTACTAAAAATACCATTTCTCCTTGCCTGAAATGTTTAGTATTTAATCGTTTGTCATAATAATGTTTAGATCTGTATTTGGCTCGCGTTTGATTAATTGCAGCCAATGCGTTAGCTTGATTAATTATTTCTATTAATTGATGATGGTATTCTTCATGGGTTACTTCATCTTTAGGGGTCGGAAATGATGATGGTGTCCTTGCTTTATATCCAAAAACGAGCTCGTGTGATGAATATTGTGAACTTTCATGAACCGCTGTGTTGTATGCGTGCTGTGCCAAAGGTACCCACACATCCCAGTCCGTTTTTGTTGCAGAATTGTTTCAAATACTCCGTCAGCGTATGATGCATGCATTCAATGCCTCCGTTGGACTGCGGGTGATATGCAGTAGTCGTGTATTTCTGTATATTGAAAATTTTTGCAAATTCATTTATTGTCTTACTCAGGAAATTTGTTCCTTGATATGTAAGAATGGATTTCGGGGGTCCAAAGTTACAAATAAGTCTGTTTGTAATTGCGCGAGTTACTTCTTTAGCAGTTGATTGTTTTATTGGAACTAAAATGCAGAATTTTGTCAATGTGTCCTGCATTGTCAGAATGAACCTATTTCCTGACGCGCTGGCCTCTAAGGGTCCGTAGAAATCAAGAGATAATTTGTCGAATGCCTTACTAGCAGTATCTGTAATAAGCATAGGAAGTCTGGTTTTTATTCGCAGGAGCTTTTTTTCTTGACACGATTGACAACTTTTTACTACTTGCGCTACTTCTAATCGCATGTTTCTCTAATAATAATCTTTTGCCAATTTTTCATATGTTTTCCGAATTCCCTTATGGCCTCCTATGGATGATTCAAGGTACTCCTTGATAAGCTCGTAAATTTGTTCTGGTTTTGGGGATGGAAGATTGTCCAAAAATAAAGATATCAATATTCTGTCACCCTTGAAGATACTTCCTTGATGCTTTTAGTCAGATTGGCTTGTAATATCCTATTGTCAGCATGATTTTTGACAATTACCCTTATTATGAGATAATCTTTCCTTTGCCATATTATAACATGACCTATTGGGTGATTGAAGTCCTTTATATCCTCTTCCATGATATATTTTCTTTCTATTAATGCATTTATAACATTCGTGACTACAGATACATCTTAGGGTAGAAAACAGATTAAATTGGTGTCATGTGAAAACGGGTTCGTATTAAGCGGACGTAAAACACTTAGCGGAGGAATTTCTTCTGTCTCATCAATAGTGGGCGGCAGGCCGAAAGAAAATCGAGCGTCCACAAGTAAATGCTGGCTTAGTGATTTTGCTAACCTGGTTACATTTAATGTATTCCTTACATCATCATGATTTCTCTGTTTTCATTTTCATTATCTTTATGCCCGTTGTTCATATCCTGTGAGTTTTGTGTGTGTTCTTGTATGTTTTTTAAGTATGGGGTGTAGTACCCTGTTACGTCGCAAAAGTGCAAATGAACCCATGGTTTATTTTTGTCCACTGTCTGCCCTGTTTTCTTTGGGTAATGTACGCAGGCATTAGTAGTGAAATGTTGTGAAAAGACGAATATACAATCCGCGTCTCCCCACTGATTTGCTGACGTTAAAATTTTTCGAGTTTTTTGCGGGTCTCCGCACTGGTCTACTGCGGGTGACTCTGCTAATTCTTGCTTAAATGACTGTACGTCGCCTGTTATCTGCATGGTTGTCATGAGTGAATAAAAAAGACAATTCCCTAAGGGTGTTTGGGAAATATTTGTTTCATTTTTTAAGGTTTCTCCTGGTTCGACGCATTGGTCGCATTCCGTATGGACTGCGAATCGCGTTGATAACGTCGCATTTTCTTGTTCTGTTATTTCAGAAGATGATTTGCTCTTATCAAGTGAAGGGCTCTGAAGGCTTCCCAAGGACCAGTCCCCATACTCTGATGGCAAAATTGATCTTCGTTGTCCCGTGGTGCTGAGTTCTTTTTCTGATACGTCTTTAATAATGATATGCATTTCTTGCCCTTTTTCTCCTTGTCTCTCGATGTCAACTGCTAAGGAATCTCTCTGTCCTACAAGAAAAAATGGAAAAGAGATATTGGGGTCCATGGTTCTTGAATCACGTGTCGATGCGGGTGACAATATTGGAGTGAAAGGCGAATTTTGTGTTTGCGCTATGGGCGGTTCTGCGTCTGCGTTTTTTAAAGGAGTTGAGTGGTAGTACTCAGCGTGTTCTGTTAAATCTGATTTTTCAGGCGTAGTGTCGTCATTTGTCGTATTAGGTTGATAGAGCGTTTCATTGTCCGTTTGTGGCTCAACAGTATCATGTGTGTTCTGTTCTGCATAATTCCGCTCCATATTTCGTGTTCTTCCGCGGACCTCTGTTAATCCTGGTGGAAGGGAATTTATTGATGCTTCTGCCTCTGGTACCCGTGCTTTATAGGTCCGAGATTTAGTGTTTTGTTTTTTCTTCTTCCGGATTTTCGGGATTAGTTTTCGAGGCTTGTTATTATCTTCGCTATTAATAATTAGAATTTGAGATTGGCGTAAGTCCTCTAATTCCTGTCTTTCTGCTAAATCGTGTAAGTCTGCTCGCGGACGTTCTGGGTTTTCCTCTCCTGGTTTTAATAGAGGATTTCGGGATAAGGCGTCTGCATTTACGATTGTTTTTCCTGGTTTATAAATTACTTCGAAATTGCATTCTCTGAGCGCCGCTTTCAATCTGTTGAATCGAAGCTCTGGTCGTTTGGTATCAAGAAAATGCTTTAAGGGTTCATGGTCCGTGATAACCGTAAATTTTTTTCCATAAAGATAGTGCGAAAATTGCATAGTCTGAGGCGTCAGTCGTTACTATAAATGGTTGTGTCATATCAGGTGACCGCATGATTGGTTCTTCACATAGCTTATCCCTGAGAGTCTCGAAGGCTGTTTGTTGTTCTTTTTCCCAGACGAAAGGTACCGTTCGTCTTAAGAGTTTTGTTAAGGGAATAGCGATTTGTGAAAAGTTTTTAACAAACCGCCTATAGTATCCTGTAAGTCCGAGGAATTGTTTTACTTTTTTGGGATTTGTTGGAACTGGATAGTTTTTTACGGCTTTAATCTTTTTCGGATCTAGTCGTATTTTTCCATTCCCTGCAATATGACCTAGGAAGCTGGCCTCCTTTTTTAAAAATTAACATTTCGTTGGTTCGACTGTTAGATTCGCATCTGCAAGTCTCTTCATAAGCCGCTGGAATCTAATTTTGTGCTCTGCCAGATCTTTTGCTATAACTATAATATCATCGAGATATACATATAGTTCGTAGCCCTGTAATCCTGCTAAAACAAGTGACATTAATCGTTGGAAAGTCGCGGGTCCATTTCGTAGGCCCATGCCCATTCGAGCATATTCGTAGCACCCATAGGGTCCGGCGAACGTTGCTTTACTTGCTGATGCAGGGTCCATAGGGATTTGATAAAATTCTGATTTTAAGTCAATTGCTGTTATGTACTTTGCTGCGGATACATTATCAATTATATCTGTTGTAATTGATAATGGAAAATTATCTGCGTCTGTTATTTCATTTAGTTTCCGAAAGTCCGTTACCAGACGCCATCTTTTGTTGCCCTTTGCATCCGGCTTTTTAGGTACTATCCACATGGGGGATGAATATTCTGAGGTGGATGGTTTTATAATCCCTGAGTCTATCATTTCTAGTATTTGTCTTTGCATTTCGTCACGCAGTTCCTGGGGCTGACGATACTGTTTAGCCCTGATAGGCTTGTCTGATGTTGTCACTATCTTATGCGACAATACAGATGTGGCCTTAAGTTTTTCTCCCGGTAATCCAAATATTTCCGGTCTTTCTTCTATTAATTATTTTACATGTTGTTTTTCTTCGTTATTTAAATCTTTTAAATCCATGAGGTGTAATATTTTCTCAGCTCGTGACTTTTTGTCTGCGTCAGCATGGCATTGAAATATACTAGTGTCATTATTGTCAGCTTTTTCCTCGTCGTAATCGAGTATTGCGTCTATCGTATCGGGCATGATTTCGCATGGTTGGAGTTCTTTTAATGGAGGGTTAATTCGTATGTATTTGTCGCTGATATTAATGCATTCGGCATATGCTTTGCCATGGAGGGTTGTTGCTACAAAATTTTCGAATAATAAATCGGGCCCTAAATCTTGCAGGGGTATAAATCCCGTTTGTGTTTCTTCATTTGTTACTCGTGCATAAATGATTTGCCGTGAATGAGGCGATATTAAAAAGGACTCGTTCATGACAAAAGGAATGCAAAACGTTGGAAATTTTATAATTTGATCTTTTAAATCGACTGTCCCATGGTGGCTTGCTAGAGTTTTCCATCCTATTATGGCATTTTCTTCTATTGGAAAATCGTCGGGCACGATGTGTGCTTCGCACGAGAGTCCATTTAGGTAAATCTGTATTTTAGCAATCGTTTGAGATGTTCCTGAGGTAAAGCCGCGTATTCGTAGTATCGATATATAATCTTTGGAAATTGTTGGTAATAGTACCTTTTCTTTTATTACCGTTATTTCTGACCCTGTATCGACATAAAATCTTGCCTTATGGCCTTTTAAGTCGATACTTGTCATTTCAATAACAGGTGGTTTTTTTGTCATAGCTGTTAAAAAACGAACGGTGACCTCCTTTCCTTTTTCCTCCTCTTGTGCTGAGTCTTGATTTTCCCCTACTGTTGTGGCTGGCCGCTCGAAAACTGGGGTGGGCATCGGGCAGCCTGGTAGTTTAAAGCCGCGCTATTTGCTTGAAATTGTTGCTGATTATTCTGATTATTGTCATTTTGATATCCATTTCCTTGATATTGCTGGCTATTCTCTAAACTTTTGTCTCTCTGATATCTATTCTCTTGATATTGTTGACGATTATCTTGGTTTCTGTTCCTCTGATATCTATTTCCTTGGTAGGGTTGGCGAGACCTACTTCGATCTTCATAATAATTTCCTTGATTCCCTGATTGATTACGAGGTGGCTGCGGGCAGTTTCGCTGTACGTGTCCTTTCGTATTACAATTCCAACAAGTTAATTATTCATAATTTCTTTGTCTGCATTTGCTCGCAGTGTGACCTGTTTGTCGGCAATATTGGCACCAGAATTCCTGCTGAGTATTTGTTTTATATACTTGCGCGGACTCCACTTGTCCGGGGTCAATGGCATTTGGTTGCATTGTCATATATCTAAGGTCAGCATTTTGCGCTGACTGGCACACATAACGCAACGCGTTTTCATGGTCGAATTCCCTGGCTAATTCTACTGCATACAATAAGTCCCGTGGTCTTTCTCCTCTTACCTGTGTTTGTAACCTGATTTCTAGTCCGTATAAAAAATTTGTTAATGCGGCCTCGTGTGTTTCCGCTATGATAAGTTGTTTTTTTAAGGCTGACGTATGTTCATCTAAGTTGCAAATTATTTGCGCTCGTTGCCATCGAGCCATCATGCGCTTATCAAATTCATCTGCGGCCTCGCCTAGTTTTTGCTCATCTCTACGCATATCTGCCTTAATATTATCTATCGTTCGGATATTTGCATATGCCTTGTTAAGTATACTTATTAATTTCTCTACATCCTCACGAGTTTGGATGTCTTGCAAATAAATCAAATCAGCAGTTCCTGACAATTTCTCTGTTAGTATTGTTCGCAAGAAGGGTATTGCCCCATCACCGTGGTCGTCAAGTACGCGTCTAACTAAGTCACGGAATAATGGAAGATTTTCGACTCTTCCATCGAGCCGTGGAATCATTTTTGAAATAGTGTACATATGTCCAATATTTATACTTTGTTATTTATTGCATTCGTTGGAGTGCGCCTCCAGTGATCTGATTGCGTTGTTCGAATAGGTGTCGGATTGTATATTTCTTGATTTGCAGGGATCTGCATGTTATTTGAATATGCATTAACAGCTCCAGCAATAAATGGGAGTGATTATTATTTTGCATTCTATTTAGGTGGGAATTCTCGAAGTAGGGGATGGGAGATATATCATTAAATAAAACTGGCTCGGCCCTGAGTTATCTATTATTACAAGAATGGCGTTCTGTATTATTGTTAATATGTCCCGTATTTTTCATTATTTGTGACTCATTATTCGCTGTTGTATAAAGTGTCGGTGGCGTGTTCTCAAGTGCCGTCGCAAAAGTTTGTCCGACGAGACTGCCTTGTGCCGGTAATTCCCTAGGTTTTAAGGAAGATATGTCAGCAGCCAAAGGATTATGAAGCCCTATATCGTTAGATGAGACGTATGAGAACTGATCAGCGTTACTTCGTAAATTATTTATTTGTTGTTCTACCGATTGTGCTTGTCGAGGTTCTGCAGTGTTTGTCTCTATTACCGTAGGTTGTAAGGGTTCCGTGAGCCCGGCTGTGTTCGCGAGAGGTGGTTCTGACACGGGCCAATTTACCCATTCGGTTTGGTTCTTGGCTGCTGTATTCACGGTGTCTACGGGGGGTGGAGATAAATTGTTCGCGCGCGCTTTTTCTGTGGCCGTTATATATTTTATTGCTTCCTCTAATTCATTATACAGAGTGTCTGAAAAGTCCCGGAACGGCACGATAACTTCTTAATGAATAATGATAGGAAAAAACTAAGATGCACAGTTATTAGGATTTTTCCCAGCTATCTGATGGTAACCTTGAATTTGACCTTGATCACAAACTTCGAGGTCATTTGAAGGTCAAGTCGATTTGTTTAACTGGGACGACCTATTTTTGACCCCGGAAATGAAAAGAGCGGAAAATTTTACGTTCAAATATGGTCTTGACCGTTTTTAAATTTTGATCTTGGATTATCATGATGAAGGTCAAACCCAGGTTTAAATTACCTTTAAATGACCTCGAAGTTTGTGATCAAGGTCAAATCAAATTCAAGGTTACCATCAGATAGCTGGGAAAAAATCCGAATAACCGTGCATTTTAGTTTTTTCCTATCATTATTAATTAAGAAGTTATCGTGCCGTTCCGGGACTTTTCAGACACTCTGTATAAGTGGGCTGTGGTTTGCGCCTCTGTTTCGTCTAATAAAGTGATAGCAATATTTCTAATTGTCCTTTTGCTAATGCTACCGATTGCATATAGGGGTCAAAAAGAGCCTCCTGTGCGATTTTAAAGGCCTCTTCAATCTTTAATTTAGTGTTGTCTTGATTTTTCTCTTTATCGGTACGGAAAAAGTTTCCTAAGATTGATTTCGACATAGTGGTTTGTATTTTAAGGTTCTCTTTTTAAATATATTATTTAATTATATAATTTTTTGTTATAGATGTTAGTTGTGCCCATATGGCCCTGACACGATCCCGTTTAAGTTTCTTAATCCCTCTAATTATTTGTTAGTTAAAATAATTAAATTCATACCCACCAGCAACCGAGTAGTACCACGAGTGTCCTCAGCATCCCTGATTGAGCTTCCTTCCTTATCCAGATCCTCCAACACCAAACCCGTACACACCTAGCACCACTGTTACGGATTATTTATACGCGCGTTCGTATATAATCCTTATATTCGTGAGGGTTCGTTGGTGTCGCTCCGAACGTACCGAAGTACGCGAGATGATTGAGGATGGGACTAAGGCCTTTAAATTCGCGCATTCCTACCTTGGTCGACCCGCTCTCGCTCTCCTACGCTCTCGTTCCCAGTAACTTCCGCGGCTCGGAGCAGCTCGATGGCACCAGGATTGCTCTACTCCTGGATCTCTTCTCCTGGAGTCATCCTATACGCCACCCTAGTCGGTTGTCGGCTCAACACCTCAGTGGCGAACACCAACAGCACTTCTCGTTCGAAGATTGACCGACGCGGTCGAACATCCGGATTAATCTGACCTTTTTCTCATATTTTGCAAATGAGCGCCTCTAGTTTTCCCCCCGTCTGCCTCATGTGTCGCTCCTATCCTCGCACCTTCGCGGCGCGAGTCTTTAGATCGAGCCGTGACGTGTTAAACAAAAAGAAACATATATTAGTTTTTTAAGTTAATATTAATTTATACACATCTTCCATTGAAAGTCCATGGATATGATGCATATTAGTATATTACGTATCCAGAACTGGCGAACAGGAAATTGATTTTCCTCTGCTGGATTATTTTGTAATGTAATCTGTATTACTCTGGAATAAATAAAATAAAATAAATAAAATAAAAAAAAATATCTAGTGAATCTGAATATTGATTTATACCACAATTAAGGGATAAATGGATTTTTAGAATCGTTCGAAAATTTTTTATTTATTGCCTGTATTGCCAGCCATTTCTACAAAAATATGCAGAATACAATTTTTTTCTTTCGAAAAAAAAAAGTTCGTTAAACTTACAAATTATAGACACGTAACCGTATAATTTAATAAAACATACTTTCTCTCATAATGTGAGAGTTTTCATGAGCCCAATGATGCTCGTTATGCTGGTTAATTTAAAATTAAATTTTATATGTGTTTGAAATTTATAATAGACTCTAACTTTTTTTCTAAACGACTTTTACTGCTCCCAAAAGATAAGAGAAAATATATAAAGCGAATCTGAATATCCATCCCTTACTTGGAGGATGATATTTAAAAAAAAACAGATCTCCCGTCCAAGTAGCCGCCATTCGCAATTTTTTTTAATATTCCATTCCTGGTATAAAGGATAATGGATAATGGATAAAGGTATAATGGATTTTCACAATCGCTCGATAATTATTTTTGTCTTGCGGGTATTGCAGGCCATTTCGACAAAAACTTCCTAACACGGTTTTTTTTCTCGAAACACTAGTAGATTTTCTTATAAGGAGGAGAAATGGAACCTTCGGACGGACGTGGTAGTACGTGGTAGGAAGGCTTCGACTCGGCCGTCCTACCACGTGCGCGTATGAGTTCCACTTCTCTCCTGTGTAAGAAATAGTATTTTTCTCTATCCCCGGGCGAAAGTACGGTTACTATTGATTAGAAAATAGTAAAATAATTAATTTCTAACCTTTAAACAGACCTCAACTGGCAGTTGTTCTGCGCAGCCATGTTTTTACCTTTGCCACGGGTTCCTTTAGTGTAATCTGCGTATATTTTTTATACCCATCACGCGTTTATATACGCCCGATGCACGCCCAACATTTCAGCACGAGCGTAGCGAGTGCTGCTGGTTGGGGGCGGTCATCGAAAATACATATACAAGCAGAATAAACATAATATTTATAAATTAAACATTTAAGAAAAACGTAATTGAATGTTTTTAAAACAGAAATTTTATTTTATTTTTTTATAAAAAAATATTGATTTAGAATTGCATGAAAAATATGGTGGTATTTTTTATTTTTCCAATTTTTAACTTTGTGGAATTGTCTAAAAAATAATATTCTAAAAAATTAAAAATAGAAAAAAAGGTACCACCATATTTTTCATTTAATTTTTTTGTTTCATTTTATTTGTAACGGGCCAGACATGCTGCCCCTACAGAACCTGCCTAGCTGTAAAAGCCATAGGAAAGCCCTCACACGGAGTCCTTAAACTAGGAGCGTAAACCGTGGAGAGCTCTCCAATACAGCTAAGCTACTTACCCTAATAAAGGCTAAACACATGCACAATGTACGGCACTTTCCCTACACCCTTCACACGCAGGCTTAAGACCCTCACAGAATCCCACCCGCACTCCCCACTAAAGTATCTCGCAGCACTTGAAGAAGATGCGAAGGAGGCTGACAAGGAACCCAAGAAGAAGACGTTGGGTATGTTTACTGGCTGCAGTATCCGAGAGGAAAATTCATCCAAGAAGTGTGAACCTAAATGAGGAAGATAAACACCAATAAGGGCCAGCATAAGGTAAACAGCAGATTAATAGCAAGGAGAAGGATAACCATACCATCACAGCGAGAGGTTAGGTTGACCTACATTTTAAACCATGAAAATAAACAGTTGAATATTAATAGCCTTCTCCGAAGCATATTACGGGCTCTTGAAGTATCTTCTGGTGCTGTTGCTGTTCTGCTGCGAAGCCAGAAGGATCTCGTACTCTAAAAAATAACAAGTACAACTATCAGCTGACAGGCTAAGGCAGCGGAACCGTAGGAGAAATACCCAATGAGCCGACTGCAAAGATGTGCCCTGGTCACCTTTATTGGTCCTGCACACGAGTTTTCACTATCTCCTCCGGATGAAATCTGCAGAAGGCGAGACTAACGTGGCTACCTCAAGGCCAAAGCTGACTCCCCGCAATACACACTACTGGCGCTCCTAACGATCAACGCCAGCGCTGCGAGCGGTCGAACTGGGCGGCTCCGCGAGAAAATCAGCGGAGCTCGCGCCTCTGGAGAGGAGGAGGGGCATTCCGTGTGAGGCAGCCGAGAATGACGTACAAGAGGAACGTGCGAGAGACTACGGGAGCGGCTCCAGGGTACAGATACCCTCCCTTTGTCTCCCCCATCCTGACGAACTTGTGCCGTTTTGTGCGTGCGTGCTTGCGGTTAGTATAGGAGTGTCGCGACTACATAATATTCGCAACTGGCGCTCTTAAGTCCCATATCGACTACGGGCATTTTCGTGTAAAATCTTAAACGTTAAATAAAAGTGCTTATTTCTTATTCTTCATAACCAGTGTATTACTTAGTACTTAAGCCCTGATTCCCAGCTGAATGTTATATATTTTTTAATAATACTTTTAGTAATTTTTGATTAGATGCATCCTTTTTATGAAAAAAATTGAAAAGTTTAAAAATGTTTAAATATTAGCGAATTTTTTTCTCAGAAACTATGCGTTTAGTCAAAAAAGTGTTAAAAACACTTTTGATAAAAACTTTTTTGCTCTTTTTGAATCCGGCGTCAAAAATGAGGGTTCCTATTCAAAAAAACACTTTGACCTTTAAACGACTTTGAAAATAAGTCTCTAGGTCAAAACTGATTTCATAAAAAGACGGCCCCCATTGTCCCAAACAACATTTGTCTCAACAATTTTTTTGTAGAACGCGAACCGGAGAATATTTCTGCGTGGTTTCTTTAAAATGGGACACCCTGTATAAATTATTTAAAGGACGCTAATTATCTACATAGACTTTCTTTGATGAATGTCTATTAGCTAGAGTATAACCGTACTTAAAGGGGTTAGACTTTCAAAATCTTCCTGACAGAGCTTTCGAGTTTACAACAAATGACACATGCAATGGCTAAAAATGCTCCTTCTTCTAGTGCAAACAAAAGGCGAAACCTCGTACTTTCGCCCGAGGGATGGAGAAAAATATTTTTAGGTATTGATAACGTTACAAAGTTCAGACACATAATTCTATAAATTTCCTTCCTTAGGAAATTATAAAACAGGCCTAAGTAATCAACCTATAAGTAGTATTGAACAAAGCTAACAAGTCTATGTTGATTTGAACAAATATTATGTTTAGGCAAGCGGCCTGCTCCGACTGCAAGTCCGTCGTTGTTTACGCGAAGCGGACTTACCGCACTGCTTCGATTGCGAGTAGCGCCATTGGCCGAGGATTCTCGGCGCGGCCGAGAAATTACTGAAGCGCGCACATTTGCGTTTTCGCACGTCTTTGCTTGGCAATGCTCGGGCGTGTTCGGGGTATTCGTCCCGCACGCCCGAAAGAAACTAATTCCCCGAGATACGGGGTTGCAGAAGCAATAAAGTCCTCTATTCTTTATCATACTTGATCGTGTCATTTATTTTTCTATCAGCTGTTCAGTAGGAGGACAGGAATGCTGGGGCAAGGGGCTCGCCTTGCGACAAGCACGCGAGTACGAAAGTGAGAATACTGGGGCATTATCACGTTATATGTGCGCGCACTCCGAAATATGACCGTCGCGGGCATGCTCGTGTTCCACTACGCATTGTCTCGTAGGAAAATTGGATTTCTCGACGAAACAAACTGAAAAACACACCCCGTCACAAAAGACAGTTTCCCTTTTTTTTTGGTATTTATAACTTTAGTGACAACCGAATTTCTAAAAATCGTCTAAGTCCTTGAAAAAAAAATTTTCGTAGGACCATGTTTTAACGCGTTTTGGACCATTTCATGTTGATATAAATTGTCGAATTTCGCGAGTTTTTTGTGTGGTACCACATAAACTTACATAAATTACATTACAAGAAGCTAAATTTTGCTCGGTGAGCAACGATTTATGCATTTTAGTGGAATTCCTAAATGAAACCGAGCCATCTGATAACAAACCTTTAACCATCACTGAATATTTGAACTGGCGAGTAAAAGGAAAATATTTGAATATTTCGACGCCACGTACGAAGAAAATGTCTTTTCCGTTTTGCGGCAAAGAAAATCCCTTCCAAAATTTGCGCCGAATATAATCCCCTCGCTGATTTTTCCGTCGAAAAAGATCTCCTTCTACACTATTGCGACGAAAATAATCCACTCGCTAATTTTTCCGACGAAAAAGATCTCCTACAATCTTATAAAACAATTTTCTACCAATACTATCCCATACTTTTTAATCAAGGGTGCATTTATTTAAAGAAATTATTTTATTTTACGTTTTGTGTTATCCTTTTTTTATACAATTTGATGTTAAACGTTGGTTTATTCATGGCTTATTTTTGGCTTATTCGTTAACTAAAACCATTAGCCAATTATTAGTATACCAGCGATTTTACTTCGTTTATTTTATTTCAATAAAGCGCAAAAAGACCAGAGACCAGACAGGCTAGTTTTTGCCGCAAAAGTACTAGAAAGGATAGTTTTCGCCGCAAAAGTTCTAAAAAGGATATTTTTCGTCGGAAAATCAGCTAAGGAGATTTTTTTCGTCGCAAAAATGCTAGAGGGGCTAGTCTTCGCCGCAAAATCGTTCAAGAATCGTTCAAAAATGCAAGAAAGGATATTTTTCGCCGCAAAAGTTCTAAAAAGGATAGTTTTCGTCGGGAAATCAGCTGAGGAGATTTTCTTCACAGTGATCGTGGAGGTAACAACCTCCCATTGTAGGGCTTCCACTTCGCTTTTTATACTTAACCTACTGGATTTTCCACCGTATGCCTCTTATCTCTAGGCCCACAGTTCGCGGAAAGCGTGACACGGTCCTTTCGGTCATCTTCGCGTATCCATTTTTCAATTTAATTCAACCTTCCGAACTTTCCACCGTATGCCTTTTATCTCTAGGCCCACAGTTCACGGAAAGCGTGACACGGTCTTTTCGGTCATCTTCGCGTATCTCGGTTTTTTTCATTTATTCTCAATTTTTTTTGACTTACTGGATTGGTCCTCTTACAGCATCAGGAAAGCGTGGCACGGTACTGTGGCCATCTTTAAACATCCAGACTTACCCTAGAATCATCGTTCACTACTGAACCCGCCGAAGGAGAAGGAAGTGTCTATCTTACCAACTCAATTTTAATTCTTTTTTTATTTTATACATCCCCAAGCTGCACTATTGCTGTCATCAAAACAATCTTTTTTTTGTGATAAGGACAATAAAATATAAACGTACATACATTAAGAAATTCGACCCGGTGTTACATAGTCCGAAGCGTAGTATTACATAAAATTTTCATAAGAACTTATACAATTTAACAGTAATAATTCTTCCAGATGCATTTCCCTGGCTTAAAATTAAAAAACGACTTAAAATTAATTAACTAAAATAAAATTAAGTAGAATTAAATTAATAAAACTGACTTAAAACTAGTTAAATTTCCCTAAAAAATGAATTAAAATTAATGGAACTTAAGGAATTTAAATTCCCAGCAGGTGTCTTTACGGTGTGGTTGATCTTGGTGATTGATATAGGGCAAGAGCGTTTCCCATGTGCAATCCTGGTGATGATTTAGTGTTATTAAATAATCTCATAATATTGAGATCACTTAGTTCTCCATCTGTGATTGATACCCGCGGTGATTGCACCTTTGGTCCTGAAATCTGACTTAATTCTGGAACAGAAATTATGTGGTTAGTTCGCGACCCCCCTCCCCTCTTAAACGGAATCTTCCAGATAATCAATCCAATGACCACCAATACAACCAGTATGCTCCCCGAGTATGTAAATGAACTACAGACTGTCGAGAATCGAGTATTAGCACTTCTCATCTCCGATACTGATCGAGCCTTTGCAATTATTTCTTTGAACTAGGCCCATGAATTGAGCAAGTTCTTTCCCGACTTCTTAGCGTCTGACAATGTTTCTGTATTAATAATTGTAGCAATAAGTTCTTGATCAATACTATCCTCAATAAGGGCAGATACATTTAACTCAGAATCTCCAAAACTCTGTAATGTCGCATTATACGTTAATTCGGAAGTGGCTGTTAATCTTACTGCAGGGGTTCTGGCGGTGCAGCCATTTTGTAGTCTTAGTATCCCTCTACCCCTAATGTTTATGACATGTTCTGACTCATGTCTACCTTTTATCGCGAGTTTTTCTTGCGAGATTATTGAAAATAACCATGTATTTGTTGCTTCTAGTCTGGACCAATATGATTCCTGTAACTTCGTGACCCTTATTTTACAATCACTAATGTCTTTTATCGTTCCAAAAATAGTTAATTCAATTTCACACGGTAGCTTACTCTCGACCTCATGCAATGGTTCATTATTTTTACATATCACAGTGGTATTTAGATGTTTACATTTGTCGATTGACTCCTGAGTCAGCATGAGAAAGGTATCATTATCACTACTTATTGCGAAATATTCTGATTTTGGCCATATATATGCGAAAATTGTTGTATTGTTAAGTGTTTCTTGTTTTGTCGGTAAGGAATTTGCCTTAAATAATTGATATGTAGGAAGGTCTAGAAGGGGTATTGTTATGTGATACACTAAGTCTGTTCCTGTATATATTATTGATACTTTGGATATTTTTACTATTTCGGCGATAGAGGTGTCAATGTTAAAGGAAGGAAAGTCAACATCCTGAAGATGTTTTCTGGTTAATTCGAATGATTTTTGTATTTGGTCGGGTGCAAAAAATCGTGGATGTATAATTCCTTGTGTGGCAAATAGTATTGCGTCGGTCAATGTTTCTGTATCTATTTCAAATTGCGCTACTGTCTGTGCAAAAAAGTCGATTGCGATAGATAATTTAGTGTCACTGTTATATTGATTTTGTAATTCTGTTAATCGTATAATTGTCTCGTTTAATGATGTTGCGCTCTCGCGTAATATGTCGAATTGACCCTGTACGACCTCCGTTTGCTGAGCCAGCAGGCTGGCTAATTTTCGCGTATCGTTTGCAGAAGTTTCAATAATGTCCTGGAGTTGGTTTGCTGAGTCCTCGTCTAATGTTCCAAAAAGATATTTGAGGCCTTTGCCGACTATGTTGATAAGTCCTCTTCGGACCCTATTATGGGACCCATGATTATGGCCCCGAATCATTGACATGGCACGCTCAGAATCATGGATGGCTCGTTGTATTTCTTTTAATAGTTGTTTTAAGCATTTGTGCATGGGGACACAATTTATCTGGTTGTTCGCAACGTTGTTGAATTATTGTCCATGTAGTTATTAATTTATTACCCATCTGGAGATACTCCGATATGTCGACTCGTTGTATTATTTTCCATGATGTGCTCGTTGTCTTAAGCTGCGATATATTTTCTGTGATCAATCCTGGGTTATGATTGATCTGCTGTATGTAGGTACTTGCAATGTCGGCGTACACCATCGCCCTGGAATTCATTATTTTAAAATGATTCTACCTAATTTTCAAGAAAAAAAAAAAAATTTCCTATGCAAATACTTGTTATTATATTTCTTCTCTCTTTTTTTTATTTGATGTTCCTGATGTGTCTAAAAGTGGTTAGAAGTAAACGCGATTGATTTATGATAATTTTTGGTTATAAACAATTTAATATTTAAATTTTTATACATTCAATGTCCCTGATTAATTTAAAGATAATTAGAAGAATTTATTAAAGAAAAACCATTAGTCAGTGCAAAAAATTTGTTATTAATTTACAACAGCATGTGAATAGAAGTCGCGTCAATTTAAAGAAATGCGACAAATGCAAAAAAACATGTATGCCCAAAGACTACAACTTCATAAAGAAAAATGTAAAATATACCCAAATATGCATAAATCATAGACAATAAATAAACATAAATTGTACATTTATAAAATAATTAATCGGAGAGCTGAGAAAAAATTGGTTGCGTCTCACAGAAACAAGCAATGGCGGGCTTGTTTTGTATTCTATAAAATTTAGAAATATCTAGCTATAAAAGGTAGCTTGATTTGATTAAGTAGTTGAAGACGTCTTTAAAACAAAGTTTAACAATTTAAGTAAAAATAGAAAAAAGAATTAATTGGAATAGAATAACTACTAATTTTTGTATAAGTGATGGCCCTTCAAAGTTATTTTGTAATTATTGCTCAGTAAGTCTATGTGAGGTCCCTAACATGTATGTGTAATCGGTATTTTGATACTGCCAAAATTTAAGGTGGTTTCCTTTTACGAGAATCATTTAAGAAACGAGAAAAAAAAATTCTAAGTCCCCTTGCGAATATGAGAAAGTGAGAAAATATGGCTAAATCCTGATTCGACTAAAAATTGATACTTGACGTGCCGTCGTGTACAAATGAATGCGTAGATCGTTGACTGTGGTTGCTGAGGTGAATGTGCGTCTTTTAATTTGTTGAGTTAAGTATTTTTTTCATTGATTCCCGCATTTCCTTCTTTTTTTCTAATTCGCAACTTTCGTTGATCGCGCGTTTGTAAGTTCGGTTCGTTTAGTATAGAAACAGTGAAAGAAGATGCACCCGATTCTCCGAAGTTTTGTAAGTTCCTTTTTTTTATTGCTATTTTAAATTCAATTATTTATTAAGTAATTTTTATTTATATATTTTTTTTTTCAGATTAAATACAAAAATAGTGCCGCCTTTTATCGGCGGTATCTAAGAGAAAGAGCAGAGGATTTTTGGCTGGGCCAACTGCGATATACCAGTGAGGAGGATTACTTTGGATTTGAGTATCTTTTTTATGTGAAAAAGGAGATAAGGACCGATTTATGGAGCTACCAGTGTAGGCGTGTATCGAAAAAACATCGGCTGCACTGGGTAGTGCTTAAATTTGTAAGTTAAAAAAAATTTCATTAAATAATTTTTTTGTTCCTTATATTATTATCTAATTTGTTTTGTCTTTTTTTTTTTTATAGTGGCAGCGGAATCGAGAGTGTGCCGCGAGACATGCGGCAGAACGCGCGTATATTCAATCATTGACACAAGACTTATGGGCGGAGGATGACCTAGGCGTTGAGAGATTCTTCCTTAACCTCTGTGTTTGTATATGAGTTTATGTATATGAGTTGAATTATCTTGAAGATGAGCTGGAGCGATGTAACGATGAGCTGGAAGATGCTGAGCAGGTTGTAAGATGTAATAGTTGAGCTGGATGGTGAAAGCGGGGCTGAGCGGGTCGAAAAAGCCTTAAAAGTAGAGATCACGTCCTCGTTCTTTCAGAGCTGGTTGTAGAGAGTGAGCTAAGATGGCGTCGAGAGACGCTATCTTGCCGCGAAGACTCGCTTGAGTGCGTGCGCAAGTTTTCAGCGCCATCTGGCCCTGCCGAGTTTCTAGCGCGCGCAATTCAAATGGAGAAATCGCGAACATTCCGCCCGCATCATCAACGCCTTTGATGATTGAGTCCAAGAGCGATGTCGAGATGAATTGCAAAGGCTGGGTCGTAAATCCAGTCAGTGCAAGCGGAGATGATGAGCAGTGCAGCAGGGTCGTAAATCCTACTGTTAGAGCTGTATGATGTTGAGTTTGAGCGTTGAGCGTGTGAAGTCCAATTTGTTGAGCTGAGCACAGAACCAAATGGGGCGTAAATCCACGTGGTTGAACATTATCCGTAACTGGGTCGTAAATCCAGTTAGGCTTGAGCTGAGTCGTCTGAGTTCTCCTTTGGCAGTAGAACTGGCAGCAGAGCGATTTTTGTAATTGGACGAGTGATCGTTGATGTAGCGGTTCGGAGCGTCACTACCCTAGTAAGCCCATCCTGTCCTGGATGGAGCTGAGTAATGCGAAGGAGAGGCCATTTTGCAGGTGGCAACCGTTCGTCGGTGAGAAGAGCCATAGAGCCGATCTTGAAGTGGTGAGCTGGATGATGCCACTTGGAGAAGGCTTGCTGGCGGTGTAGGTAGTGAGTCGACCATTGATTCCAGAAAGTCTGGAGACGTTGCTAGATGAGCTGCCATCTTGAGAGCCGAGCAGAGTTGAGATCGATGAGAGAAGGTTCTGGGACACAATTTAGAGCTGAGCCGATGAGAAAGTGTCCTGGGGTGAGTGCTGTAACGTCCGAAGGATCATCACTGAGCGGTTCGAGCGGTCTGGAGTTGAGAACAGCCTCTATCTGAGTCAGAAGAGTTGTAAGTTCTTCAAACGTCAGAAGCGTCTCTCCAACAGTGCGTCGCAAGTGAAACTTGATAGATTTCACGAGCGCTTCCCACTTGCCACCCATGTGTGGAGCAGCAGGAGGGATGAATTTCCAATGAGTTCCTTGAGTAGCGAGAGCAGATGAAATGAGCTGATGATCTTGAGAAGCTTCATTGAAGAGTCTAGTGAGCTGAGTTGTGGCTCCTTGAAAGGTGGTGCCGCAGTCTGAATACATGACTTCAACCATTCCGCGCCGAGAAGTGAAGCGACGGAAGGCGGCCAAGAAGCAGTCTGCTGAGTAGTCAGTCACGACTTCCAGATGAGCTGCTGAGGTGTTGAGACATATGAAGACGCAAATCCAGCCTTTATCTGTCTTGCATCCTCGTCCTTTCCACGTCTTCATCGTGACTGGTCCCGCGTAGTCTACTCCGGTATGGAGGAAGGCTCGTGTGGGAGTGAGCCGTGAAATTGGGAGTTGCCCCATGAGCTGCTGAGCTTTTATGCCTCGTTGCCGGGCGCACGAGACACATCTGAGAATATGAGTCTTGACAGACGCTCTCCCTCCTATAATCCAACACGTCTGCCGGAGTTTAGCAAGCGTCAATTGAGTACCTCCGTGAAGAGTTGAGCGATGAGCTGAATCTATGAGGAGTGTGGTGAGTTGTGAGTGGCGAGGCAAAATTGCAGGGTGTTTCTCTTAGAAGCTGAGTGATGATAATTCTAGCCTTCCACCAACACGAATCACTCCCTCAGAATCGATGAAGGCAGTCAGACGAGTAAACGGATGACCAGATGAAAGCACTGCACCCTTGTCGAGCTGTCTAATTTCTTGAGAGAAGTAGGCTGCTTGAGTTGCGCGTATCCAGAAAAGCTGAGCCTGTTGGATGCGTTGAGCGTCGTAGAGCGGTGAAATTTTGAGCTGTCTCCGGAATGCATCTCTTGCTCTAAAAATGAGTGATGTTACAATTAATAATTTGTTTAATGAGGAGTACTTGAAAATGAGGTCCCAGTGATATGTGGGTTGTTGAGCTGTAGCAGCAAGAGTGATTCCAGGTCTAGCTTCAATAGCAGCCTCGTCTGAGTGATAAGATGGCTGATGAGGCCATTGAGCTGAGTCGAGCATGATCCATGGAGGACCGTTCCACCAGAGTGGGTGAGTTCTAAGTTGAGCTGTGGTGATGCCTCGAGAGCCGCAATCTGCTGGATTTTCTATACCAGGTACATGTCGCCAGGTGGTGTTAGTTGTGCACAATTCTTGAATTTGGGCAACTCTGTTCCTGACAAAGTCCTTCCAACGCCTTGCTGGTGAGTTGATCCACATGAGCGTGACTTGAGAGTCCGTCCACAGATGAGTGGCGTCGATCTTCACTTGAAGAGACGATCGAGCAGCCTTGATGAGCCTTGCAAGCAATAGAGCAGCTGTGAGTTCTAACCGAGGGATGGTTAGTCTCTTGAGTGGCGCGACTTTTGTTTTTGAGCAAATTAGTGACGTCCTTGAGCCTGTGGAGGGTGAGTGGACGACTAAGTAGACTACTGCTGCCATAGCGTCCTGAGAAGCATCCGAGAAGCCGTGGAGTTCGATAGTTGAAAAACTCCAAGTCCCAAACCAACGTGGAACTGAGATGCCGGCCAGCTTAATGAGATCCTCTCGAATGGTGAGCCATCTTGAGCATACTTGAGCTGGAAGTGGATCATCCCAGCCAAGTTTGAGTAGCCAAAGTTCCTGAAGAAGAATTTTTGCATTAATGATAACTGGTGAGACAAACCCCAATGGGTCGAAAATCTGAGCAACTTCTGACAAGATGAGCCGTTTGGTGAGCCGTCCAAAATGAGATGAGAACTTTGATGTGAAAGTAAATGTGTCTTCCTTGGGAAGCCATTTCAATCCGAGTAGCGAGGTTTCGCAATCGTCGAGAGTGAGTGGTGAACCATCAGTTAGTGAAGCAACCAACAGTTTCTCGTGAGTTGCATGCCATTTTGATAAAGGAAATCCGCCCGCATTGCAGAGCTGGGTTACTTGCTGGGCGATTTCCTTGAGCTGATCTGGATTATCTGCTCCCCAAAAGATATCATCAACATATCTTCCTTGCTTGAGCGAGGGAACAGCGAGCGGATACTTATAGCCTTCATCGTCGACGAGCTGCAACAAGGCTCGTGTAGCGAGAAAGGGAGCAGCCTTGGTCCCGTATGTGACCGTGGTGAGCTGAAAATCCACCTCTTGACGATCATGGTTTCTCCAGATGATCCTTTGAATATCCCAGTCGTCTGGATGCACTTTGACTTGTCTGTACATCTTGACAATGTCAGTGGCAAACAAATGATGAAAATGGCGGATCCAGATGAGCACCTCAGTGATGTTGAGCAGCAGATTTGCACCAGTGTGCATGATGTCATTGAGCGACTTTCCAGAGGAGGTTGAGCATGAGCCATTGAACACAACTCTAAGCTTGGTGGATGCGCTGTTTGGTTTGAGCACACCATGATGTGGCAGATAGAACGGTGAGAAATCCGACGTTGACGTCGTGTCCACCTTCTTCATGTGTCCCAGAGCTAAATATTCTTCCATAAAAGCAGTGTAGAGCGTGTCCAATGTTTCATCTTGAGTGAGTTTTCTTGACATCCGAGCGAGGCATTTTGATGCCGTTGAGCGTGAGTGTCCAAGAGCTGCAGGATCCTCTTTGAGCGGAATTCGGACGATGTACCTGCCAGTTGCATCTCTGGAGTGCGTGGAGAGAAAATGTTGTTCACACTCTTCCTCTTCAGGACTCAGGCTGTGGTTTGAGTCACCGCTGAGCTCTTCCTGCATCCAGAATTTGCTGAGCAGTTCGTGGAGATCGTCATCTTGTTTGACGATGCCATGATGAGCCGAGACAGATTTGGCAAGTTGAGTTTGAGAGGGTCCAATAATGAGCCATCCAAATATTGATGACTGAGCGACTGGAGCTCCTGGGTGAGCTTTGAAAATGCTGGAGTTGACAACGATTCCGTAATAATCAGCTCCGATGATTATATCCACTGGTCGTGGCTGGAAATACTGTTCATCTGCAAGATCTAAATTTGTTAAATGCGGCCAATGATGGTGGGTGATCTTGGCGGATGGTGTCATTGAGGTGACCGCTCGCAGAATTTGAGCCTCAATGATGACAGCCTCTCTGGTGAATCTTGATTGTAGAGTGAGCTGAGCTGAGCCGAGTGTTTGAGCTGATTTACCCCCTCCGATTCCGTGTATCGTCAACGATGAAGCACGACGGGGGAGTTTGAGCTGGTGAACTAAAAGTTCGGTTACAAACGTTAATTCTGAGCCGGAATCGATGAGCAGACGAACAGGATGGTTGAGCAGTTCAGTTTTTACATGAGCGATGGCTGTGCCTAACAATGTTGCTTCTGAGCCGTTGACATGCGATGAGCTGAGTGGTGGGTTGAGCAGAACAAATTGAGATGAGCAGTCTTGATTCTTGAGTGGTGAGCCGACGATTGCACCAACACTTCACTGTTGTTGAGCTGATGTTGAAGGTTGAGCCGTTTGTGAAGAGCTGGACTGCTGAGGAGGCACTGGAGCTGTTTGTTGAGCTGACGATGGTTGTTGAGTACGAGCGGGGGCGTGAAGCATGGTGTGATGTTTTTGATTGCACACCTTGCAAGTAGTGGTGCTCTTGCATGCACTGATGTTGTGCCTTCCCAGGCAATTGTAACACAGCCGCTTATTACGTATTACCTCCTTGCGAGCTGGAACATTCATGGACCGGAATTGCGGACACATGACTATAAAATGCGGCTGCTGGCACTAATCACATGGGTGAGCTGTGTGACCTAAACTGTAAGCCACAGTCTTTGATTGAGCAGATGGCATAGCTGCGTTGGCTACGTTGGATGAGCGTCGTTGAGCTGGCTTGGATTTAGCAGTGTCCTCTTCCACCCTCTCGAGAGCTCGTGCTCGAGATTTGAGGAAATTCTCCACTTGATCGGAGGATGGAAGCTCGTTAGATGAGCCGAGAGAATGCTCCCAAGTCTCCTTCGTTGCTCGATCCATGTTTCTGACCGTCAAGTGAGTCAGAAGAATATCACCCAGCTGGTCGGTAATGTTGAGCGCTGCTAAACCCTTCTTGACTTGGCCAAGGGTGATCTCCAGGTCGTGTAGTCCTTGAGCTGATTTATTGGTGAGCGGCTTCATATCAAGCAGTTGATTAAGCAGGGACCCCACTGCGAGCCGTTTGTTCTCGTAGCGCTCAGTCAGCTGAGCCCAAGCTGGTTCTAATGAGCGGTCGTTGATGGGAAATCCGGAGATCACCTGAGCTGGCTCTCCCGACAAACAGCTGCTGAGGTAGTGTAGCTTCTCAACTGGAGCGAGGTCGATTTTATCTATGATGAGGCTTTTAAACAAATCTCTGAAGTGGGGCCAATCCGCATACTCTCCTGAGAATGTTGGCAAGCTGATGTCGGGGAGCTTTGAGTGTCGCTGAGCTGAGCTGGGCATGAGTTCTGGCGGACCTGGAAGAGCTGACATGAATAAAGATATTCTTCTCAATATTCTGTGTGAGAGCTTGACTATTTGAGCAAAATAATTGAGTTTAAAATACGGCATGGACGCTGCCCCTGCCGTCCACATTGTCTCGATGATTGCTTTCTCCTGAGTAGACTTTTCCAGCAGAGCGTTGGTTTGAGCCTTGCATTCGATGAGCAGACTGGCAGGAGGAGACTCGGTTGCCGTGAGTTGTTCGTAAATTTCCACCAGGACCGAGTGCCTCATGTCTTGAGCATTGCAGAGTCTCTGGAGTTCCCTTGGAGGCTGGAAGCGTGACACACGGGGTGGTACCTGGTCACTCTCCTCAGGAACGCTTGAGCGAGAAGATGAGCGGCTCCTATGCATTGGAGCTTCAGTGTTGGCTGGTGGGACGAGCAATTGCAGTGGTGGAAGCTGCGATGGACCAGGCCTTTCCATGTCGCCGACGGAGGAGGCTGGACTGATGGGTTTGAAGTCCTCTGCCTTCTTGTCGTCTTCCATCGCAAAAGTAAGCAGGAGTTAGCAGCTAATGAGCGGAAGAGGTGAACGGTCTGTAGCTGCTTATTCTCTTGAGCAGTTTAACCTTAAAATGAGCCACGAGTCACTTATTTGCACACACACGCACTCGCTGTACACTACCCATATCCGTCTCGAAGGACCAAATGTTTGAGAAATTGCTGATGTAAAGGATTGGGTAGTTACAGCGGGCGGGGACATTAAATAAATACACTTCGTTTATGAGCACTTTGATTTATTGCGCCTCTAGTATAGGCGAGCATACCTTAACCTCTGTGTTTGTGTATGAGTTTATGTATATGAGCTGAATTATCTTGAAGATGAGCTGGAGCGATGTAACGATGAGCTGGAAGATGCTGAGCAGGTTGTAAGATGCAATAGTTGAGCTGGACGGTGAAAGCGGGGCTGAGCGGGTCGAAAAAGCCTTAAAAGTAGAGAGCACGTCCTCGTTCTTTCAGAGCTGGTTGTAGAGAGTGAGCTAAGATGGCGTCGAGAGACGCTATCTTGCCGCGAAGACTCGCTTGAGTGCGTGCGCAAGTTTTCAGCGCCATCTGGCCCTGCCGAGTTTCTAGCGCGCGCAATTCAAATGGAGAAATCGCGAACAATTATTTTTTTTGTTAATATGTGCATTTTATATTTATATTTATTGTTTGTCTTTTTTTTCAGATTAGATGATTGAATGTTATATTAAACTCGCCAGAGGCTCGCACCTTGCATCGCTCCGCTGCGCTACGCGATGCTTCGCATTTTGCATGATAGGCACGACCGATGCTCGCGCTATGCGCTCGCTCTTCATTCTACCTTTTTTTTATTAATAAATCCGTTTAACGAAAACTATAATTGTATTTATCTTAAGCGAAAATCAGCTGTAATTTCTTTAGTTTAAATTATAGAAAAAAAAGTTGTATGTAATGCGATTAAAGAGTAAAATAAACTTATATATTATATAATCTTGTTTCTTATCCTGTTCCTTAAAGTTCCCTTTATTTGTCCTGAATATATCTATTTTCCTTCTGAATTTTGATAGAAATTATATTATTTATTTATAATCACGGGAGAATTGATAAAAAAAATGATACTTTTTAGAGTCGTGAAAAGAAAATTGATAACTTATTTATTTAAAATTAAATATTTGATGCTTTTTAGAGTCGTGAAAGAAAGAAAGAAAAAAAAAAATATTATTATTCGTTTTATTTTCTAAAAAAATTTCGTCATTCAAAGTCGTTTTTTCCTAAAAATTTCTTATGCATTTAAATATGCTAAGAAAGAATTAACTGCTATATTCGTATTTTAAATTTAATTATGTCGTCTTTACTGTGGCGTCCGAAAGCCGCGGTAAAAAAAAATCGTTTGTATTCTATTTTAACCTGGTTCTATGTTTGCATTAAGTATTTCTTCCGGTACTTCGAATGAGCGTTTTATTTTATCTATATGAACAGTTTTATTATGTCCATTAACATCAAGAACCGCATTTCGCCCATCGTAATCTATGGATAATATCTCATGAGGTCCCGTGTATTCATAGTGAAATTTACCTTTTTGTGGCTCGTTTACTAAAAATACCATTTCTCCTTGCCTGAAATGTTTAGTATTTAATCGTTTGTCATAATAATGTTTAGATCTGTATTTGGCTCGCGTTTGATTAATTGCAGCCAATGCGTTAGCTTGATTAATTATTTCTATTAATTGATGATGGTATTCTTCATAGGTTACTTCATCTTTAGGGGTCGGAAAGGATGATGGTGTCCTTGCTTTATATCCAAAAACGAGCTCGCGCGGTGAAAATTGTGAACTTTCATGAACCGCTGTGTTGTATGCGTGCTGTGCCAAAGGTGCCCACACATCCCAGGCCGTTTTTGTTGAGTTGCAGAATTGTTTTAAATACTCCGTCAGCGTATGATGCATGCGTTCAATGCCTCCGTTGGACTGCGGGTGATATGCAGTAGTCGTATATTTCTGTATATTGAAAATTTTTGCAAATTCATCCATTGTCTTACTCAAGAAATTTGTTCCTTGATCTGTAAGAATGGATTTAGGGGATCCAAAGTTACAAATGTGTCTGTTTGTAATTGCGCGAGTTACTTCTCTAGCAGTTGCTTGTTTCATTGGGACTAAAATGCAAAATTTTGTCAATGTGTCTTGCATTGTCAGAATGAACCTGTTACGGATTATTTATACGCGCGTTCGTATATAATCCTTATTTATATTCGCGAGGAATCGTTGGTGTCGCTCCGAACGTACCGAAGTACGCGAGATGATTGAGGATGGGACTAAGGCCTTTAAATAAATACTTAGGAATATGTGGATACGTTGCTCGTTTATTGACTTGTAGTCGACTCGAGAGAGAGATAGCTTTCGTGGTCGTTGGGCAGCGTGACGCCGTGGAATCGTTGCGAGCGCGACGTACGGACCGTCGCGATTATCGAGATGTCAGAGCCCCGAGTATTGGTTCGCGCCTCCTTAAATACTCCCTATCTGAGGTAGGGGAAGTGAGCTATCCGAAAGTGCATTGCACTCGATCGCGCATCATCAGGATTTATGAAACCCACGAATTCCTCTTCGTTTGCACTCCGGCTCCGAAAGTGCATTGCACTCGATCGCGCATCGTCAGGATCCGTAACATAAACATTTTTAAACTCTTCAATTTTTTTCTCGAAAAGGATGCATCTAATCGAAAAATTAATAAAAATATTATTGATTTAGAATTGCATGAAAAAGAAGGTATTTTTTATTTTTCTAATTTTCAATTTTTTAGAATATTGTTATTAAGACAATTGCACAAAATTAAAAATTAGAAAAATAAAAAATACCACCTTCTTTTTCATGCAATTCTAAATCAATAATTTTTTTAGTATTTTTTTGATTAGATGCATCCTTTTCGAGAAAAAAATTGAAGAGTTTAAAAATGTTTAAATATTAGCCAAATTTTTTCTCAGAAACCATGCGTTTAGTCAAAAAAATGCTAAAAACACTTTTGACTCTAAATTTTATGTTCTTTCAAAATCCGGTATCAGAAATAGGGTTTCCTATTTAAAAAACAAAAGTTGACCTTCAAATGACCTTGAAATTTGAAATCAAGGCCAATACTAATGCTACAGTCAGGTGTCCCCCTTTGTCCTGAACAACTTTTGTTTGAACATTTTTTTTCTATTCGCCTTACCAACGGAGATATTTAGGTGGGTCACTTGAGATGGGCCACCCTGTATATACATGTGTACCCATCCACAGTATATTACTTAACACCTACAGCTATCATTTTAGCGGGATGCTGATCAAATTTTGCATTTTATAATTTTATTTTCATTTTGGAAGCTGTACTAAAGTTGCAGTTGAATGGCAAATTCAATTGACGATTTTCACTTCTTCTACGACTGATGAAATCGACGCCCCGTACGAAGAAAATCCCCTGTCTGCATTTTAGTGACGAAGAAAATCTCCTCAGCTGATTTCCCGACGAAAACTATCCTTTTTAGAACTTTTGCGGCGAAAAATATCCTTTCTTGCATTTTTGCGGCGAAGAACATCTTCTTGAACGATTTTGCGGCGAAGACTAGCCCCTCTAGCATTTTTTCGACGAAGAAAATCTCCTTAGCTGATTTTCCGACGAAAACTATCCTTTTTAGAACTTTTGCGGCGAAAACTATCCTTTCTAGTACTTTGGCGGCAAAAACTAGCCTGTCTGGTCTCTGGTCTTTTTGCGCTTTATTGAAATAAAATAAACGAAGGAAAATCGCTGGTATACTAATAATTGGCTAATGGTTTTAGTTAACGAATAAGCCAAAAATAAGCCATGAATAAACCAACGTTTAACATTAAATTGTATAAAAAAAGAATAACACAAAACGTAAAATAAAATAATTTCTTTAAATAAATGCACCCTTGATTAAAAAGTATGGGATAGTATTGGTAGAAAATTGTTTTATAAGATTGTAGGAGATCTTTTTCGTCGGAAAAATCAGCGAGGGGATTATTTTCGTCGCAATAGTGTAGAAGGAGATCTTTTTCGACAGAAAAATCAGCGAGGGGATTATATTCGGCGCAAATTTTGGAAGGGATTTTCTTTGCCGCAAAACGGAAAAGACATTTTCTTCGTACGAGGCGTCGAAATATTCAAATATTTTCCTTTTACTCGCCAGTTCAAATATTCAGTGTTGGTTAAAGGTTTGTTATCAGATGGCTCGGTTTCATTTAGGAATTCCACTAAAATGCATAAATCGTTGCTCACCGAGCAAAATTTAGCTTCTTGTAATGTAATTTATGTAAGTTTATGTGGTACCACACAAAAAACTCGCGAAATTCGACAATTTATATCAACATGAAATGGTCCAAAACGCGTTAAAACATGGTCCTACGAAATTTTTTTTTTCAAGGACTTAGACGATTTTTAGAAATTCAGTTGTCACTAAAGTTATAAATACCAAAAAAAAAGGGAACTGTCTTTTGTGACGAGGTGTGTTTTTCAGTTTGTTTCGTAGAGAAATCCAATTTTCCTACGAGACAATGCGTAGTGGAACACGAGCATGCCCGCGACGGTCATATTTCGGAGTGCGCGCACATATAACGTGATAATGCCCCAGTATTCTCACTTTCGTACTCGCGTGCTTGTCGCAAGGCGAGCCCCTTGCCCCAGCATTCCTGTCCTCCTACTGAACAGCTGATAGAAAAATAAATGACACGATCAAGTACGATAAAGAATAGAGGACTTTATTGCTTCTGCAACCCCGTATCTCGGGGAATTAGTTTCTTTCGGGCGTGCGGGACGAATACCCCGAACACGCCCGAGCATTGCCAAGCAAAGACGTGCGAAAACGCAAACGCGCGCGCTTCAGTGATTTCTCGGCCGCGCCAAGAATCCTCGGCCAATGGCGCTACTCGCAATCGAAGCAGTGCGGTAAGTCCGCTTCGCGTAAACAACGACGGACTTGCAGTCGGAGCAGGCCGCTTGCCTGAACATAATATTTGTTCAATTCAACATAGACTTGTTAGCTTTGTTCAATACTACTTATAGGTTGATTACTTAGGCCTGTTTTATAATTTCCTAAGGAAGGAAATTTATAGAATTATGTGTCTGAACTTTGTAACGTTATCAATACCTAAAAATATTTTTCTCCATCCCTCGGGCGAAAGTACGAGGTTTCGCCTTTTTTTACACTAGAAGAAGGAGCATTTTTAGCCATTGCATGCGTCATTTGTTGTAAACTCGAAAGCTCTGTCAGGAAGATTTTGAAAGTCTAACCCCTTTAAGTACGGTTATATTCTAGCTAATAGACATTCATCAAAGAAAGTCTATGTAGATAATTAGCGTCCTTTAAATAATTTATACAGGGTGTCCCATTTTAGAGAAACCACCCAGAAATATTCAACGGTTCGCGTTCTACAAAAAAATTGTTGAGACAAATGTTGTTTGGGACAATGGGGGCCGTCTTTTTATGAAATCAGTTTTGACCTAGAGACTTATTTTCAAAGTCGTTTGAAGGTCAAAGTGTTTTTTTGAATAGGAACCCTCATTTTTGACGCCGGATTCAAAAAGAGCAAAAATATTTTTATCAAAAGTGCTTTTAACACTTTTTTGACTAAACGCATAGTTTCTGAGAGAAAAATTCGCTAATATTTAAACATTTTTAAACTCTTCAATTTTTTTCATAAAAAGGATGCATCTAATCAAAAATTACTAAAACTATTATTAAAAAATATATAACATTCAGCTGGGAATCAGGGCTGAAGTACTAAGTAATACACTGGTTATGAAGAAAAAGAAATAAGCACTTTTATTTAACGTTTAAGATTATACACGAAAATGCCCGAAGTCGATATGGGACTTAAGAGCGCCAGTCGCGAATATTATGGAGTCGCGACACTCCTATCCTAACCGCGAGCACGCACGCACAAAACGGCACAAGTTTGTCAGGATGGGGGAGACAAAGGGAGGGTATCTGTACCCTGGAGCCGCTCTCGTATTTTTGGAGGTCTGTAGATGACCCCCACGAGAATGGGGGAGCGTCCCCCTTCTGCACGGAACAAAAAAGATACTCTTAAATTCCAGGTTTACATGGTCCATCCGTATTTGATTTTTCTATAATTTTTACTGTAAGATCGTTCCGAATAAAAAGGAGAACGCCTCCCCCATTTACATCGCGATCCTGTCGTACAACTGAATAACCAGTGTCCCAAATGAGACTGTCGTCAACCACCGGACCCAGCCAGGATTCCGCGTTTGCAAAAACATGGAAGGATGGATGATCCGCAGGGAAAGGACGGAGCTCTCCAATGTGCGCTCTGATAGAATTTACATTCAAGAACCCTGCCTTTAAGGAACCCTTGTCGCTCCTTCCCACCACCGGCCGGGTATGATCAAAGAGTTGCCTCTGATTTGTCTGCCAGCGTTACTCCCGTTGCCGTCAAAGTAGTAGATGTTAACTCCTTCAATGGGGCTGTATTTCTCGCTTATCGTACTCGCGTGCTGGAATACGAGCGCGTCCCCCGCGCTCGCGTAGCTGTCGTCCTCCTATGGTGGAATTCGGGAAGTTAGGTTAGGGACGGTGTAACGAGTAGTCCCGCGGACTACTCGAAATAATGACACGAACAAGTAAGATGCAAGTCGGAGGCCTTTATTGCCTTCGTAAATGAAATCACAATTGCCCGCGTCCCGGGGAAGTTAGTAAGAATCGGGCGCGCGAGCCGACTGCTCCGAATGCGCCCGAGTATAGCCGAGCGGAGCCGCGCACGAACGTAAACGCGCGCGCTCCTATGAATTCCCAGCCGCTCCGAGAATTTGCCGTCTGATCGGGCGACCCGCGATCGGTGGTGTTTACGCAGAACAACGACTTTGCTCCGCGTAAACAAACGGTTGTGTTTATGAGCAGGCCGCTTGCCTGCTCCGTACGTACACACACGTACACACACAAGGGAATGGGCCGCTTGCTCGTTCCACGTGGCACGCGACGAATCTGACCTCGAACTCGTGCTTGAGGTCCCGATGTCTAGCTGCGCTATGGCTCGTCTGCGGGAGCCGCGACTCTCACCGCACATGAGTCCGCGATCGCGATCTACCGGAGAGAGAGAGAGAGAGAGAGAGAGAGAGAGGGAGAACGGGGGAATCGTTCCCGCTCGTTCGCCAAGTAACGTTTTGTCTTAGAGTCGAGGCGCTCCTCGACTCTTCACCGCGTACACGCCCGCACTCGCAGTACAAAAGTCGGGCGGTACTTACAATAACTACAGCCACCGTCGATCCTGGGGCTACCACTCGTTGTCTCGCTCGCTCGCCTGTCCTTAGTGAACTCCTCTTGCTCGGATCGCGTTCACACCGGGGTCGCACACACGCACGCGTCCGTCATCTCCGACGGCTCGAGAGAATCGAGGTTCCAAGATGGCTGCCGCTCCCGCCTAGCCTCACCTCGTCTGCTCGATCGCGCCAGTTCGCGACGTCGCGCAGGTACACCGCAATAGGAGCTTCTACACCATCGCGCAATATCTTTTGCGTGCGCGCCGCGGCGCAGAATCACCAGCATAGCCAACTTAAATTTGTATAGAATAAATCTTCTGAGAGCATCATACCTTGCTACTGTTCATATAACCTCCTATATCCAAGTAAGATTTAGAAAGTTTTATTACTAAAATTGAATACTAATAATTAATTTTGTTTATTTTCTTATATTTAAATTATTCCATTTTTTAGCATGACACCAGCTGAAAAAATTATAGTTAGATTTTATGCAGCCAATAGCTTTATGTATAATAATAATAACAATAATAATAATATAAGTGGAAAAAGTAAAGTATATAAGCATATACAAGAAGCTTTGGATCTGGAAGCTAATTTAAATTATACAGGTAAGAAAAAAATACTTTTTTCACTTTACTTTAATTTATAGATTAGCTAAATAATGTATTTGTATACAATTAACTTTTTATTTACAGTTCAAGAAATTTGTGAGAAATGGCAAAATCTTTGGAATGGTTTTGTGAGAGCAGCCAAAAAGATTGACAACAATGAACCGCTAACATATCTAGAGAATAGTTTATATCAAAAATTATTCTTTTTGAGATCATATATTAATAATTCAAGTGAAATAGTTGATATTAAAGTAAAGAAAAATAAAGCCGGCAAATTATTGCAAAAGAATAACTGCGAGAAAAAAGTTAAAGTAAATGTGAGTGCTTCGGAGGAAATTTTGAACCAAGTTGATGAAATAATAAATAAAGAAAACACAGTTAGTAGTGAGTCAGCTGCAATCCTTAATTCAATAATAGTATCCCATACCGATACAAAAATGCAAAGACTGTGCTTAAATGTTATTTTAAATTCCATAAAAACATTTGTAAAGAGTTGCAACAATAAATCATGTAACTTTAATATTAAAGAGCAATACTAACAAAATTTAAAAAAATGAATCTTGTTTAGCTGTATCTATATACAATTATGTACCTAATAAATAAGAATTCCTTTAAGTTACATGCATGTTTATGTATGTACATAACTCAACACTTGTGCAGTATAAGTGTTGCTCATGTATAATAGAATGATAAGTACATATCTGTACTTCAGTTGCACGCTGTCTCCGATTTTTCAAAGCCAATTTAGTTAATAACAACTGTAACATTGCAATTTAATTTATACTTAGAAGTAACAAAACAGGTACAGTATTTTCTACAAACTTGTATTTATCAAAATATTAGTATAAAATTAATACAAAGAATTATAAATTTATAACCTTGTGACGTCGGCACCTGAGTGGCGCCGCAGTCATCGTGCTTTACCCTGTGTGTCGTGCATCCAAGCTTACCGACGCTCGATCTCGCATAAAACTCGCGTTACCATAAGGTCTTACTATCCTTTGATATGTCTGAATTTCTTATTACTCTATGTCGGTAACAAACGCCATATCGACGCCCCGTACGAAGAAAATCCCCTGTCTGCATTTTGGCGACGAAGAAAATCTCCTCAGCTGATTTCCCGACGAAAACTATCCTTTTTAGAACTTTTGCGGCGAAAAATATCCTTTCTTGCATTTTTGCGGCGAAGAACATCTTCTTGAACGATTTTGCGGCGAAGATTAGCCCCTCTAGCATTTTGGCGACGAAGAAAATCTCCTCAGCTGATTTCCCGACGAAAACTATCCTTTTTAGAACTTTTGCGGCGAAAACTATCCTTTCTAGTACTTTTGCGGCAAAAACTAGCCTGTCTTGTCTCTGGCGTTTTTGCGCTTTATTGAAATAAAATAAATGAAGTTGTAACGCGTGTCACTCGACTGGGGATGCGGACTCTAATTATCTTGGAGTCGAACTCCTTTCTGCCCCTTGAGTCTCCCTTCGCCGAACGAACCACGTACAAACCACGATACTCCGCGGACCAAGCTAACTCGCGGGAGCGGGACGTGGGGGAATCGGGGCAGTTTCGGTGAACAAGCCGGTTAATTAATTGTAATTGAATTTATTCAATAAGTCGTATGTACAAGCGGCTCGCTGCCGCGGTCGTATGACCTTGTTCGCACCTGATCTTATCGGCGCGCCTGCCGATCCTATCCGCGGACGAGAGAGAGAATAACGATACTTATCGCGTGAGGACGCGAGAAGGACGCAGTCTCGATGTCGTCGTCTGGAAGACTCGCTGAAGGTCGGCTGGAGTGTCTCGTTGCGGGCGTGTGTCGGGCGCCTGCTCCCGGCTCTGACCTGGCCGCTGGCGGGCTGCGGAGATGGCTCCAGGCTCGTCTGCGGGGCGAGGTGGTCACCCTGGTGTCGTCGGCGGAGGCGGGTCTCGTAGCTTGCGCTGCCCTCGTGTTTGCCGGTTAGTCTCGTTATCGTGTGTTGTCGCGCGTGCTCATTATGAAGAGCCTCTTAGTTTCCCCTTCTTCCCTATTCGCGGGGGGGCGCGCTCTCGGCTCGCTAGCCGCGGTGTCGCGCCGCGCTTCTCTCTCTCGCGTCTAACCTAGCTTGACGCGTTATTTTCCGTGCGCAGCGTCTCCGGCGCTCATGTATGCTTGAGAGAAGTAACGTTGTGATTTCCACGTTACAAAGTAAAATCGCTGGTATACTAATAATTAGCTATGGTTTTAGTTAACGAATAAGCCAAAAATAAGCCATGAATAAACCAACGTTTAACATTAAATTGTATAAAAAAAGGATAACACAAAACGTAAAATAAAATAATTTGTTTAAATAAATGCACCCTCGATTAAAAAGTATGGGATAGTATTGGTAGAAAATTGTTTTATAAGATTGTAGGAGATCTATTTCGTCGGAAAAATCAGCGAGGGGATTATTTTCGTCGCAATAGTGTAGAATGAGATCTTTTTCGTCGGAAAAATCAGCGAGGGGATTATTTTCGTCGCAATAGTGTAGAAGGAGATCTTTTTCGTCGGAAAAATCAGCGAGGGGATTATATTCGGCGCAAATTTTGGAAGGGATTTTCTTCGCCGCAAAACTGAAAAGAGATTTTCTTCGTAGGAGGCGTCGATATGTACAAGCCGTTGGGGCAGGCTTCGCGTCTGTTTTCAATCAACTAATGGAAGGTTGCGTGCCATATGCGTACAAAGATAAGCTAAGTAAAAACTCTTGTACAAGTTCTAACGAACTTATTGATTCTCTATTAAAATCGATTATTGGAGGGAAAACGCTACAAAATTTTTGCGTATAAATAGAGCGTAAAACAGAGGACCAGAGCTCAGGCTTACATCCGAAATAGGCCGTCACTCTGCCTCTACGAGTACCGAAATTCAGTCGATTTATAACTTAGAATTATTTCGAGAATCTGTATTTCAAAGTATATTTGAAACTGAATTTATAAGTAATATTTGTATATCAGTATTTATTCTGATCAATAAAAGCATTTTTCAACTATATTCGGTCGATCAATCATTTCGAGAGCATCCGAATTTCCCACCGAAAAGGACTCCGTCGCTGCCGTATCGAGCCTACCAGCAGCGCCTGCGTCCATACCGACTGCTTAAGGGGATGCCGAACATAATTTCCGCGCTCTACTGTTCCGACAATTCTCTATATTCTCTGCTATAGCATCTAATGTAAATTTGATTTTTCAAATAATTTTGAAACGGCTTGCTTAATGGCAGTTCTGTTTGCATCAAAATATTATTTATAATTCGTAGAATGTGCGTAGACTTCTTTTTTGGCTGATTTCATTTCCTATTGCCAAAAATACTGACTTATTTTTCAATTGGAATTGAAATCAGCCAAAAAAGAAGTTTACGTAGATTCTACTAATTATAAATAATATTTTGATGCAAACAGAACTGCCATTAAGAAAGCCGTTACAAAATTATTTGAAAAATCAAATTTGCCTTAGAGGTTAGCAAAGAACATAGAGAATCGTCGGTATAGTAGAGCGTGGAAATTATGTTCGGCATCCCCTTAATTCTCGCGCCATACACATACACTAGCTTACGGGGCTCGACGTAACAACCTTAAACAAAACTAGCTTGTTTTAATCTTCTGAACAGTGTTTTAAATCAAACTTTTCCAAATCATTTAATATATGCATCAAACACTCGTATTCATATCCTGCAGGAACTTTACTAAAGGCTTGTTTAATAATATTTGCAAAGTTAATTGACGATGCCTGTGATTGTTAATTACTGCTTGGTTGTTCAGTATTACTTTTTTCTTGAATTACTTTCAAAGTGGTTAACATTGCTTGTGAGACTTCAGAGACTTCACTTTCTTCTTTTTGCATTTTTCTTAATTTTTTTTAGCAAAATAATCGTATTTAGGCACTTTAAGAGTTGAAAAAAAACTTTTGTTTTCCAGTTGCCTCATCATTCATCTAAGAATAAAATTAAGAATAAAATTTATTATTACACTATTTATTAGTATTACTATCAAGTTAATCTTACCTTTATAGACAAACTTGACATTGGTGTTGCATGTTTTAACGAGGATTTAATAAATAACATATCCTCATAGTAGGGAAACGAGGTGTTAGTCGCTGCTGAACCAGTCCCTCGATTCTTTTCATCAGAATTAAATTTTTTAAATTGGGACACCAATTTTTGCCAGATTTGTATGATTTGTGGTACTAATAAATCACAGATAAAATTAGTGAGTTACATTGTAAAATTATGTATATTTTATGAAATTGTACCTGTCATATCAAAGCCCATTTCTCTGAAATATTGAGCAATTTGCTCCAATTTCTCAGCTTTCGCAGATAAAAAAACATAACCAGGATTACTTTTGTCGTACAAATCAGGATTATTGCAGAAAGTATTTATTATAGTGTCTATAACAGCGGCTTCTGAACTTTCTTCCATTGTAGTATTCTATATTCTTCAATCTAAAAATTTATTATTTATGTAGTTTAAAAATTGTAAAGTTACTAATAGATTTTTTAAATTTTGATTTATAAATAAAAAACAGTGTTTATTCTTTTAATTTTCTTGGTTCTTAATTTAAAGATGACTAATCATATTGAATTTATTTATTCTGAAATATGACGAGTGTATTTGATACTTACACTGCACGAGTAACTAATAGTCTTCATTTGTTTTATAGTTCTTTCCGGGCACGGTTCAAGTTCTGATAGATGGATATCCAGAAAAAGTAAGGGGGAGGTTTCTGCAAACGGAGGAGTATTTGGAAACCGCGGCCAATGCTATACGTAATTAAGGTTTATGAACATTGTATTAGTAAATGAAAATGGACAATATTCAGAAAACTATCATAAAACTATTAGTAATCTCTGACCATTTTAAATATATTTACACTGAAAATGATTTGGCGCACCGATTGTCCTTGGCGTAGTGCATGAAGTGCACCGTAGGTGGCGGATATAGGTTGCGCGGGTTTAGCGCTTCACGTGCGCAAAAAAAAGGGGCAGCCGCTGCCCGTTTTGCGTGGACAGGACCTGCACGTTACCGGAGGTGCGAATAACCCTGAATTTATAAAGGGATTTTCGCGTATAAAACATATATATATATATATATATATATATATATATATATATATATACACACACACTGAAGTTTTGTACACGTATTAGGAATAAATTAATGCAATTTTACAAATAAAATATTTTTTATTCAACATTTTTATTTATAAAAGATATCTTGTTACAATGTAATGTGCGTTATCTTTTTTTATAGACAAAGCAGGATGTATATTAAATAAATCATTAAATTTGATAATTTTTTGTTCGCCAACGCTTTCAACAAGATATGCGCAATAATGCTCGCTGAAATATATTTCGTCGTAAACATTAACAAAAAAGAAAACTGTTCCCTCAGAATAAATTATATCCATAATTTCACCGAATTGCAACTGCAAATCTTCTTCATTTAGAACTAACATAGATCCCACAGAATAAGTTATTCTACAAATGTTAACATATTTGAAATATTGACATTTTGCATCTTTATTATCAGAGAAATAATGTTCTTTTTTAATAACAGCAGAGCCAAAAGTAATACATTCGTCGCTTTTTAGAGAATACATTGTTTCGTACATTTGTAATGCTTTCTTTGTATCAATAGTTTTTAGTAAATTTTTTTTGCAGCTAGTTGATTGTGCGATACATTTGATCGGTCGATGGCTCGATTCGAACCTCATTCCCCAAAAATTGATAACTGGTCCATTGTTTAACATTATTGTAGGGTAATGTGTGAGAAAATGAAACTTAGGTTTAAGTTTTCCATACAATTTTAGATACAACGTATTTAATTTTTGAATTACCAATTCTAATCTTTTGGCATCAGAACGAATCATTCGTGGTGATAAAACAATATCTACAATTTTTCGTAAGTATTTGTACAATTTCCAATATTCGTCATTTTGTGGAATGAGGTCTCCTATAATGACTCCAAAATACCTTACTAGGCATAGCATTTCTGCTGCTGATAATTTAAGATCTTGACGTTGTAATAGTCGCGTTAAAGATATATTTGTTGGTTTGTTAGAATTTTCAGAGCCGTAATTAAAACCTTCGATTCTGGTATTGAGAAGCTGCAGTGTAAAATATTCATCTGTTAAAATAAACGTATATATAATATTCTTCATGACATAGGCACATACACCTTCCAACACATCATGCATCATATCTACTGTGACATTTTCAAGCATGTGAAAACCGTTGATTTCGTGTAAAGCACATACTTCCTTAATGCCAGTCTTTGTAGAATCGTTCATCAAAACGTCAGCTTCATAATTAAGTCTTGTCCTTAGTAACATCTTATGCTCTTTGATTAGCAGAGACGCCAACTCTGAAGAAACTCTGCAAATTCGACAAAAGAAATCGGCTTTGAAAGACTCTACAAATCCAAAAATGCCATTTAAGCCAAGATTATCGCCAATTATCAATACTAATTGGAACTTTACACGTTGTAGGCATCCGTCAACATTGATTACAATTCCATCGCTTCTTAGAAAATTCATTTCTTGAATGAACCTTCGAAATACATCTTTATTATTACTATTTTTTTTATCTTGAGAATGAATGAGGGCCGTAAATAAAATAGAGTCTAATCGTGAAGAAAGATGTGGTGGAAGACATGCAATCATTGTATAAATAGCTGCAAATTTATTTGTGCCTGCATGACTACCAAGTGCATTTCCAACTTCAAGATCATCGTAAAAAACGAACAAGGGAAAAACAGTCTCATTAATGAATTTCGAAGCATACTTAGTTAACCATAAATCGCTTTGTATAACATTAGTTATTATGCGTTTCTCGTTGCTTAGTTTTTTAGTATAGTTTACAATTTGTTTGAAAACATCAGGGATTTCTAAAAACACTTTAAGAGTTTTACGCAATGGTATTCCTACCCCGTAACTATAGTCAGGTATGAGTGATATGGCATTACCGACTAATTGTTTTTTTTAATGTTATCCCTACTTTAAACTCCTCTACTTCAAGCAATCCTTTTCTTTTCAAAATTTTAATTATTTTATCTTCATTATCGACACATTGAAAAACATTACTATATTCATTAAAATATTTATTAATGTCGGATAATACGGAGCCAGAAATCCCATGGTGTTTCAAAATAACTAAAATATCATTTTTCAACATCGGCATATAAATGTTACTTAAAAAGTAATTAAAAAACTTTAGCGTTATATTTACTACTTTTCTAGGGAGATTAACGTCGCCGTAAATAGATAAAATAAATTTAAGAATGTGATTCATTAAAATGCAGAAATCCATGTTTTATAATTCTAAGACACTCTTAAATTAAACAATAGAATATTAACTCTTAAAATACAATAAATATTAAGTGTTGTTAAATAAATTTTAATTGTTTAAAATGCTCGATTTCTAAGTACGATCCACATTTTTAACTTTACTATAAAAACTTGTAACCGCAGAAACACCCTTTTTATATGTTAACTTGTATACCGCTTTATCCAAAAATAGCCAAATAAAATCACATATGCTTGGAAAAGCGTACAAGGCAGTCAAGCATTTATAACACAATTCAACCGCTTGGAGTGCATCTTCAAATACATATTTCTCGTTGTTAAGTACAACATAATATTGTAACGATTCAAGTTTCCCACAAAAAATCACGTATGGGTAAATTTCTACTTTTAAGGTCTTTAGCCAATTTTCAAATTCTTGTTGCTCTCTCGTTAAATTATTAAAGTCCTATAATTTATATTATTAAATGAAATTAGTGTTATTTTAATACGTCCATAAGTATAATTATTTAAACAAAATTTACCTCGACGAGTAAAATAAATGCTTTAGATAATTGCTGTTTTGTGAGAGTGACAGAGATGCCATCAATTTTATAAGTTTTTATAGCCTTGATTATCAAAGGTAATAATAATAAAGCCAATACGTTATCGTGAGTACCTACAACATTAATAAATGATGTTATAAAATTAAATATTGACGTATGTTTGAAGATAGTTAAGACGTCCACTGTTAAATAATGTATCATGTGTCTTAAAAAATTCCACAACTTCTGGAATTTTTGATTTTCTTGAAACCGTGATAACTTTTCTAGCGATATCTGGCCAAGATGTTCTGAATAATGAATTGTAATCTATACAGGGTGTTCGAAATGTTCCGGACCCCCACTTATAACATAAAGTAAGCATTTTGGAAAAAAATGTTAAATACAAAAGTTGTTAAGTTTTGAAGGTTGAACTAAATGATGACCTTGGATTTGTTATTGGTTATCATTTTCAAGGTCATTTAAAGGTCATCTTCAGTTTTTTAAATAGGGACCCCTATTTTTTATTTCAGATTCTGAAAGAGCACAAAATTTTACATCTGGATATGTACCCACGTTATGGCTCAAAATGACCTACAGAGGTCATTTAGTGGTTAAATGATTATTTAGTAGCAGAAAGCCAAGAAATCCCGATTATTAAGAACTTTGAGCGTATCTGACCAATACTAAATGTTCGCGATTTCTTCATTTGAATTGCGCGCGCTAGAAACTCGGCAGGGCCAGATGGCGCTGAGAACTTGCGCACGCACTCAAGCGAGTCTTCGCGGCAAGATAGCGTCTCTCGACGCTATCTTAGCTCTCTCTCTACAACCAGCTCTAAAAGAACGAGGACGTGCTCTCTACTTTTAAGGCTCTTTTGACCCGCTCAACCCCGCTTTCATCATCCAGCTCAACTATTGCATCTTACAACTTGCTCATCATCTTCCAGCTCATCGTTACATCGCTCCAGCTCATCTTCAAGATAATTCAGCTCATATACATAAACTCATACACAAACATAGAGGTTAAGGTATGCTCGCCTATACTAGAGGTGCAATAAATCAAAGTGCTCATAAACGAAGTGTATTTATTTAATGTCCACGCCCGCTGTAACTACCCAATCCTTTACATCAGCAATTTCTCAAACACTAAAGTAATTTGATTTTGCAAGACAAACTTTATGGTGGCGTTAAATTGACATTGCCCTTGATTTTCAAGGTCATTTGAAGGTTAACTTTAGTTTTCCAAATTAAGCCTCCTAGTTGTAATTCTCCATTTTGCACCAGCGCTAAATTCTGCATTAGGATTGTAGAAGGTGTAATTGACACTGGCGTAAAATAAGCCTTAGGCCAGACAACCACATAACTCGGGCGAGAAAATGATAAATAAAAAAGTGTCTAATCAAAATAAGCCTTAGGCCCAAGAACTACATACCTCGGGGGAGAAAATGATAAATAAAAAAATGTCTAATCAAAATAAGCCTTAGGCCCAACAACTACATACCTCGGGGGAGAAAATGATAAATAAAAAAATGTCTAATCAAAATGAGCCTTATTGCTCAGGCACGGGAGGTACAACTAATTAAGGTAACATCATGGGTGATCCAGCCAACTAAGGCAAGACCATCGGCGGCCCAGCCTACTAAGACAAGAACACTAGCGGCCCAGTCAGCTAAGGCAGGACTATCGGCGGCCCAGCTAACTAAATCAAGACAGTGGACTATTCGCCCAAACTGAATTTTTTTAAAATGTCGTTGACAGGAACTTTTTACAACAACTGTTCAAATTGTTGCCCATTAACAGTTTGGCAATGTGCTAACCGATTGTAAAAGGCTGCAACAACATTTCGCAAGATTTGCTGAGGTATCAAGTCTATTTCATCAGTGATTCTTTGGCGTAATTCATCTAAGTCACGTGGTTTTATAACATAAGCTTTATCCTTCAAGTATCCCCAAAGGAAGTAATCAAGAGGCGTTAGGTCTGGGGACCGAGGTGGCCATTCAATTGTACCTCTCCGCCCAATCCATCTATCATGAAATGTTGCATCTAAATATCGACGAACATGAATACCGTAGTGTGCAGGAGCACCATCCTGTTGGAAGTAAATTTCGTCCAGATTTCCACCCGTTAAATTCCGTATAGCAGGTATAATTTGGTCTCGAAGCATGTTTTCATACATTGCAGCATTTAAATTACCTTCTATAAAGAAAGGGCCAAGTACTCTTCCATTAAATATGCCAGCCCCAACATTTACTTTTTCAGGATGTTGCGTGTGGTCCGCTCTCATCCAATGTGGATTGATGTTACTCCAGTATCGACAATTATGTCTGTTCACTGTTCCGCTTAACTCAAACGTGGCTTCATCAGAGAAAACAATGTTATTGAGGAGCAAAGGATCATCAGATATCATTTGCATCATTACATCACAAAACTCTACCCTTCTATCAAAATCATCTTCAGATAATTCCTGTACCAACTTTAATTTGAAAGGATGCCATTTGTTGAGTTTCAAAATTTTGTGCACAGATGCAGCTCCCATTTCATGCTGTTGTGCACAACGTCTGATGCTGCAATGGGGGTCCTCAATAAATGATTGTAATACGTCTAAGCTCTTTTCATCATTAGACGATGATTTGGATCTACCTGATTTAGGACGATCTTTAATACCACCTGTCTCTTCAAAACGTCTAATTGTACGAATTACGGGATTTTTTGAAATATGGTTGTTTTCTTCAACTCTGAATGTTTCATTGAATAAACGCTGTACCTGTTTGTATCCTCTCTCTTGATCACCCCACCCTCGCATCATCAACAAAGATATTCTTTCTCGTTCAGTAAGATGTGCCATTTTTCACTACGATTAAAAGTACAATTATTGAAAATTAATACAATTATCTGAATTTCGAAGTAAGAGAACTTCACTTAACTCTTGAAAACAGAAAAGTAAATAGGAGTAAACAATTGTTAATTAATAATTATAAATGAACTGATTCCTAAAAAGAATAGTGAGCAAAATCTTCTATGGTACAAGTAACGATCCTGAAAATGCTATGAATCATGCGTAGAAACTCGTAACCCTTGCAAAAAATTATTGCAATAAAAACTGTTCATGTAAAACGGTTAGATTATTTTGCTTTTGAAATTAATAACCCCCAAGTGTCCTATGTAGATCATTTCGAGCCATGACGTGGATATTGTACATATCTCCAGACCTAAAATTTAATGCTCCTCCAGAATCCGGAATACAAAATGAGTCCCTTTTTAATAAGCTGAAGATAACTTTCAAATGACCTTAAAAATGAAGGCCAATTTTAAAGTGACCATAAAGTTCGTCCTAGAAAATCAAATTATGTACTTTAGTATTAAAGTACGAAATTTTTTTTTTCTTTTCGTCAAATACACCCAAAGTTCTTAATAATCGGGATTTCTTGGCTTTCTGCTACTAAATAATCATTTAACCACTAAATGACCTCTGTAGGTCATTTTGAGCCATAACGTGGATACATATCCAGATGTAAAATTTTGTGCTCTTTCAGAATCTGAAATAAAAAATAGGGGTCCCTATTTAAAAAACTGAAGATGACCTTTAAATGACCTTGAAAATGATAACCAATAACAAATCCAAGGTCATCATTTAGTTCAACCTTCAAAACTTAACAACTTTTATATTTAACATTTTTTTCCAAAATGCTTACTTTATGTTATAAGTGGGGGGTCCGGAACATTTCGAACACCCTGTATAATGTAACAGTTTTTATTTTCCACTTAGTTCTTAAAGTGCTTCTTCATGTTACAAGCTTCATTAATTTATGAAAAAAATGACTAAACATGATTAACCATAAAATAAATGACACGTGACAAGACGATTATCACCGTATAATAACATCAAACTCCGAAATATTTGTTCACGGAAAGCATATTGCATTATTTTACATAGACTTTTCAAAATGTTAAAAAACATGCACCCCGTTAAAATGTGCAAAAAACATGCACCAAATTAACGTGTGCAAAATATATGCTTCACATTAAAATGTGCAAAATACATGCTCCAGATGAATGTGTGCAATATTCATGCAGCATTTGAAAAAGTCAGTGTATATAATGTAACAATTTTTATTTTCCACTTAGTTCTTAAAGTGCTTCTTCATGCTACAAGCTTCATTAATTTATTAAAAATATACAGTACCGCTCAAAAGTTCCCGAACGCTATAAAAAAAGGGGGGAGTAAAGAAAGAGCTATTTGTTGGGAAAGAATCGCCGTACAAAAGTTCCAAGAAAAGCATTTTAAAGTATTTGTAAAAACCTTTCAAAATAGATGTCGCAGAAATAGTTCACAGTATTTTATCATATTAAAAAATTAATTAAAAAAAATTAAATAACGAATATTTTAAACTATACTTTTGTTGGAATAATTTTTAGAGTACATGAAAACAACTTTTCAAAAAAATATATATTAAAGTACTCTACAAGAACTATCATTTTCATTTTTGAAATTTTGTTTCCATTATTTTTTGCGAAGTTACGAGGTTTCGAACATAGTGATCGCACTTACAGACGCGTTCAAAATGTAGATAACGCTTCAAAGAAATAAAAAAAAAATGTTGAAAGGAAATATTAAAAATTGCATTATAAAATATTCGTCTTAACCTTTTAAAATCAATTATTGATATTTTTTGAGTTTTTGGTCTTGTTTGAAAAATTATTTTATATCTAAATGCCATTAATAACAAAAAATCAATATTTTAGAGTTTTCTTATAATCCATATAGAGTTATCTTAATGTGTAATAATGTTTTGTTTGAATAAATATTGATTTTTTTATTGTTAATAACGTTTAGATACAGTACCGCTCTAAATTTAGGAACGATCATCTGTTAGTTTCACAGAAAGTACAATATCTTAGGAAATATTGATCGAAGAAAACTTTTCCATATCACATTTTATAGGTATTTCTAAGAGCTTAAAAATAGTATATTCAAATCAATGACAAAAATATAAACATTTATTGGAGCTTCTTAAGAGAGATGTTATTACTACGCTAGCTTTAAAAAAGCATTCCTTAATGAAGGAAATTGCAAAAAATTACAGATAGAAAAAAATTAAATGTTTTTGCGAGTACTTTCAAAATTTATATAGAAACATTAACTTTTGACATTTCCTCAAAAACTAATCAGTAATAAAGCAACTTATAAAAAATTAAAAAATTTCCATTTTTAAATGTATTTTTCAATTATACAAAAAAATGTACAATAATTTTTAAAAACATTATTTTAAGGTATTGGACAGACCTTTAAAATGCGATATCGAAAACTTTTCTCCGATCAATATTTGCTGAGATATTGTACTTTCTGTGAAACTAAAAAATTACATTATCATTCCTAAATTTTTGAGCGGTACTGTACATGCATTCGGATAGCAATAACCTAATTAGTGATATTTTAATTACCCATTATAAAACGATTATTAATTAATAACAGCCATTGCTATTAAAAAAATAGTAATAAAAAAAGCCGTGTTAATATTTTTTTAACGCAAACCGTAAGTAATCAGAATTGATACATTCAGATACTTACATCGGCTTTTTTCGCCACGACGTGTGTTCCTTTTTTTTTGAAAGCTGCTTGTTCAACATCTGTAGACATAAAAAATATTATTTGTATGAAAATGTGTTGTATTGTTTGTCAACAAAATGTCATCACCTGTAATAAATTACAAGAATAATTAAAAAATTAACAGTAAAGTAAAGAAATTTACCGTTTTAGCCTTGTAATTTGAATCCATACAAGTTATAACAGTGTCTCGTTTCATGTCATTAAATTATGTAAGTTCCTTTAAAACATAAACATCTGAAACAAAATAGGTGCTATAAGGTTATGAAGCAAATTCAATTTTTGGATGTTGAAGTAATACGTGGTAGAGAATTGCTTTTTCAAATGCATGGTATTTGTTGAATATCATTGAACAACATGAAATTTCCAACAGAGTTTACAAAAATTTTTCCAGAAATTAAAGTGACCACACCAATGAATACACAATTAAGAAATTTCACCGTTTATTTTAATGAATTTTAAAATTCAATAAGTAAGTTATATGTTCAAATTTTATGTTTATAGAATTATTTTTAGTTTAAGAAGAGTTAATTAGGTTTAATATTTGTTTTAACAAATTTTTATTGTGAACAATTACTGTTAAAATTATAGTGAAATAACAAAATTATTTATTTTTATCTACACTGATAATATCGCATTTGTTTTATTATAAGTATCTATAAAGGTTGTAATAAGAAAAAAAAATCTAATTCTAAGAATATCTCTCTGCAAGAAATGTAATTATAAAAGTATGAAACATTTTAACTATTATTACATATGGAGTGGCAAAACTGAATTTACTTCTATTGTGATGGAGTAACAACTACTGACAAAAATATACATATCATTTTCGGTTTAAATAAAAATAACCCTTACAATTTTGTTAAAAAAGCATATGCAGTAAATATACAGGGTGTTCGAAATGTTCCGGACCCCCCACTTATAACATAAAGTAAGCATTTTGGAAAAAAATGTTAAATACAAAAGTTGTTAAGTTTTGAAGGTTGAACTAAATGATGACCTTGGATTTGTTATTGGTTATCATTTTCAAGGTCATTTAAAGGTCATCTTCAGTTTTTTAAATAGGGACCCCTATTTTTTATTTCAGATTCTGAAAGAGCACAAAATTTTACATCTGGATATGTATCCACGTTATGGCTCAAAATGACCTACAGAGGTCATTTAGTGGTTAAATGATTATTTAGTAGCAGAAAGCCAAGAAATCCCGATTATTAAGAACTTTGAGCGTATCTGACCAATACTAAAGTAATTTGATTTTGCAAGACAAACTTTATGGTGGCGTTAAATTGACATTGCCCTTGATTTTCAAGGTCATTTGAAGGTTAACTTTAGTTTTCCAAATTAAGCCTCCTAGTTGTAATTCTCCATTTTGCACCAGCGCTAAATTCTGCATTAGGATTGTAGAAGGTGTAATTGACACTGGCGTAAAATAAGCCTTAGGCCAGACAACCACATAACTCGGGTGAGAAAATGATAAATAAAAAAATGTCTAATCAAAATAAGCCTTAGGCCCAACAACTACATACCTCGGGGGGGAAAATGATAAATAAAAAAATGTCTAATCAAAATAAGCCTTAGGCCCAACAACTACATACCTCGGGGGGGAAAATGATAAATAAAAAAATGTCTAATGAAAATAAGCCTTAGGCCCAACAACTACATACCTCGGGGGAGAAAATGATAAATAAAAAAATGTCTAATCAAAATAAGCCTTAGGCCCAACAACTACATACCTCGGGGGAGAAAATGATAAATAAAAAAATGTCTAATCAAAATGAGCCTTATTGCTCAGGCACGGGAGGTACAACTAATTAAGGTAACATCATGGGTGATCCAGCCAACTAAGGCAAGACCATCGGCGGCCCAGCTAACTAAATCAAGACAGTGGACTATTCGCCCAAACTTAATTTTTTTAAAATGTCGTTGACAGGAACTTTTTACAACAACTGTTCAAATTGTTGCCCATTAACAGTTTGGCAATGTGCTAACCGATTGTAAAAGGCTGCAACAACATTTAGCAAGATTTGCTGAGGTATCAAGTCTATTTCATCAGTGATTCTTTGGCGTAATTCATCCAAGTCACGTGGTTTTATAACATAAACTTTATCCTTCAAGTATCCCCAAAGGAAGTAATCAAGAGGCGTTAGGTCTGGGGACCGAGGTGGCCATTCAATTGTACCTCTCCGCCCAATCCATCTATCATGAAATATTGCATCTAAATATCGGCGAACATGAATACCGTAGTGTGCAGGAGCACCATCCTGTTGGAAGTAAATTTCGTCCAGATTTCCACCCGTTAAATTCGGTATAGCAGGTATAATTTGGTCTCGAAGCATGTTTTCATACATTGCAGCATTTAAATTACCTTCAATAAAGAAAGGGCCAAGTACTCTTCCATTAAATATGCCAGCCCAAACATTTACTTTTTCAGGATGTTGCGTGTGATCCGTTCTCATCCAATGTGGATTGATGTTACTCCAGTATCGACAATTATGTCTGTTCACTGTTCCGCTTAACTCAAACGTGGCTTCATCAGAGAAAACAATGTTATTGAGGAGCAAAGGATCATCAGATATCATTTGCATCATTACATCACAAAACTCTACCCTTCTATCAAAATCATCTTCAGATAATTCCTGTACCAACTTTAATTTGAAAGGATGCCATTTGTTGAGTTTCAAAATTTTGTGCACAGATGCAGCTCCCATTTCATGCTGTTGTGCACAACGTCTGATGCTGCAATGGGGGTCCTCAATAATGATTGTAATACGTCTAAGCTCTTTTCATCATTAGACGATGATTTGGATCTACCTGATTTAGGACGATCTTTAATACCACCTGTCTCTTCAAAACGTCTAATTGTACGAATTACGGTACTTTTTGAAATAGGGTTGTTTTTTCTTCAACTCTGAATGTTTCATTGAATAAACGCTGTACCTGTTTGTAACCTCTCTCTTGATCACCCCATCCTCGCATCATCAACAAAGATATTCTTTCTCGTTCAGTAAGATGTGCATTTTCACTACGATTAAAAGTACAATTATTGAAAATTAATACAATTATCTGAATTTCGAAGTAAGGAGAACTTCACTTAACTCTTGAAACAGAAAAGTAAATAGGAGTAAACAATTGTTAATTAACAATTATAAATGAACTGATTCCTAAAAAGAATAGTGAGCAAAATCTTCTAAGGTACAAGTAACGATCCTGAAAATGCTATGAATCATGCGTAGAAAAACTCGTAACCCTTGCAAAAAATTATTGCAATAAAAACTGTTCATGTAAAACGGTTAGATTATTTTGCTTTTGAAATTAATAACCCCCAAGTGTCCTATTAGTCATTTCGAGCCATGACGTGGATATTGTACATATCTCCAGACCTAAAATTTAATGCTCCTCCAGAATCCGGAATACAAAATGAGTCCCTTATTAATAAGCTGAAGATAACTTTCCAAATGACCTTAAAAATGAAGGTCCAATTTTAAAGTGACACTAAAGTTCGTCCTAGAAAATAAAATTATGTACTTTAGTATTAAAGTACGAACTTTTTTTTTTCTTTTCGTCAAATACACCCAAAGTTCTTAATAATCGGGGATTTCTTGGCTTTCTGCTACTAAATAATTCATTTAAACCACTAAATGACCTCTGTAGGTCATTTTGAGCATAAACGTGGATTACATATCCAGATGTAAAATTTTGTGCTCTTTCAGAATCTGAACTAAAAAATAGGGGTCCCTATTAAAAAACTGAAGATGACCTTTTAAATGACCTGAAACTGATAACCAATAACAACTCCAAGTCATCATTTAGTTCAACCATTCAAAACTTAACAACTTTTGTATTAACATTTTTTTCCAAAATGCTTACTTTATGTTATAAGTGGGGGGTCCGGAACATTTCGAACACCCTGTATATTTGGTCAATGGCATGTATAAAGACCAACTGTACAAAAAATGTTATAGAACAAAAAGTGGTTAGAATTACTCAAAGAATACTTGTAAATTTTTTCAGAATTTTCTGATCAATTTTTTGATTTTGCAAAAATTGGCCATATCCAAAAATCAAAAAGTCGCTCCGAAAAGTCTGAAAAAATTCACACGTTTTCTCTGATGAATTCTAACAACTTTTTGTTCTATAAACTTTATTCGTTAAGTCGATCCTGATCGAGAAAAAAAATCACGAACCTCTCTTGATAAGTTCAATGCCCCTAGGAT
>JACCID010000369.1:0-91854 GCA_018906775.1 Sycophila sp. Sp_5
GTTCTGGACACCTGGACATCGTCTACAGGAATAGCGCCCGATTTTTTTTTCAATGACCAAGTGCGGCGTGGGCTTCCTTGTATACGACATCCCGTTGTCTTGGGGGTGTTCCTGGACAACGTCTACAGGAATAGCGCCCGATTTTTTTTTTCAATGACCAAGTGCGGGGTGGGCTTCGTTGTAGACGACGTCCCGTCATCCTGAGGGTGTTCCTGGACACCTGGACATCGACTACAGGAACAGCGCCCGATTTTTTTTTCAATGACCAAGTGCGGCGTGGGCTTCCTTGTATACGACATCCCGTCGTCTTGGGGGTGTTCCTGGACATCGTCTACAGGAATAGCGCCCGATTTTTTTTTCAATGACCAAGTGCGGCGTGGGCTTCCTTGTAGATGACGTCCCGTTGTCCTGAGGGTGTTCCTGGACACCTGGACATCGTCTACAGGAATAGCGCCCGATTTTTTTTTCAATGACCAAGTGCGGCGTGGGCTTCCTTGTATACGACATCCCGTTGTCTTGGGGGTGTTCCTGGACCCTGGACATCGTCTACAGGAATAGCGCCCGATTTTTTTTTCAATGACCAAGTGCGGCGTGGGCTTTCTTGGATACGGCATCCCGTTGTCTTGGGTGTTGTGCTGGACAAAGCGTCTGGAATAGCGTTTTTTTTTTCAATGACCAAGTGCGGGGTGGGCTTCGTTGTAGACGACGTCCCGTCATCCTGAGGGTGTTCCTGGACACCTGGACATCGACTACAGGAACAGCGCCCGATTTTTTTTTCAATGACCAAGTGCGGCGTGGGCTTCCTTGTATACGACATCCCGTCGTCTTGGGGGTGTTCCTGGACATCGTCTACAGGAATAGCGCCCGATTTTTTTTTCAATGACCAAGTGCGGCGTGGGCTTCCTTGTAGACGACGTCCCGTCGTCCTGAGGGTGTTCCTGGACATCGTCTACAGGAATAGCGCCCGATTTTTTTTTCAATGACCAAGTGCGGCGTGGGCTTCCTTGTAGACGACGTCCCGTCGTCCTGAGGGTGTTCCTGGACACCTGGACATCGTCTACAGGAATAGCGCCCGATTTTTTTTTCAATGACCAAGTGCGGCGTGGGCTTCCTTGTATACGACATCCCGTCGTCTTGGGGGTGTTCCTGGACATCGTCTACAGGAATAGCGCCCGATTTTTTTTTCAATGACCAAGTGCGGCGTGGGCTTCCTTGTAGACGACGTCCCGTCGTCCTGAGGGTGTTCCTGGACACCTGGACATCGTCTACAGGAATAGCGCCCGATTTTTTTTTCAATGACCAAGTGCGGCGTGGGCTTCCTTGTATACGACATCCCGTCGTCTTGGGGGTGTTCCTGGACATCGTCTACAGGAATAGCGCCCGATTTTTTTTTCAATGACCAAGTGCGGCGTGGGCTTCCTTGTATACGACATCCCGTCGTCTTGGGGGTGTTCCTGGACATCGTCTACAGGAATAGCGCCCGATTTTTTTTTCAATGACCAAGTGCGGCGTGGGCTTCCTTGTATACGACATCCCGTTGTCTTGGGGTGTTCCTGGACAAGCGTCTACAGGAATAGCGCCCGATTTTTTTTTTCAATGACCAAGTGCGGGGTGGGCGTCGTTGTAGACGACGTCCCGTCGTCCTGAGGGTGTTCCTGGACACCTTGACTCGACTACAGGAATAGCCCCGATTTTTTTTTCAATGACCAAGTGCGGCGTGGGCTTCCTTGTATACGACACATCCCGTCGTCCTTGGGGGTGTCCTGGACATCGTCTACGGATAAGCCCGATTTTTTTTTTAATGATAGCGGCGTGGGCTTCCTTGTAACGACGTCCCGTTCTTGAGGGTGTTCCTGGACATCGTCTACAGGAGCGCCCGATTTTTTTTCAATGACCAAGTGCGGCGTGGGCTTCCTTGTAGACGACGTCCCGTCGTCCTGGGTGTTCCTGGACCCTGGACATCGTCTACAGGAATAGCGCCCGATTTTTTTTCAATGGACCAGGCGGGTGGGTTCTTGGCGCTCCCGTCGTCGGGGGTTCTACATTGCTACGGATAGCGCCCGATTTTTTTTTCAATGACCAAGTGCGGCGTGGGCTTCCTTGTATACGACATCCCGTCGTCTTGGGGGTGTTCCTGGACCCCTGGACATCGTCTAAAGGAATAGAGCCCGATTTTTTTTTCAATGACCAAGTGCGGCGTGGGCTTCCTTGTATACGACATCCCGTCGTCTTGGGGGTGTTCCTGGACATCGTCTACAGGAATAGCGCCCGATTTTTTTTTCAATGACCAAGTGCGGCGTGGGCTTCCTTGTAGACGACGTCCCGTCGTCCTGAGGGTGTTCCTGGACACCTGGACATCGTCTACAGGAATAGCGCCCGATTTTTTTTTCAATGACCAAGTGCGGCGTGGGCTTCCTTGTATACGACATCCCGTCGTCTTGGGGGTGTTCCTGGACATCGTCTACAGGAATAGCGCCCGATTTTTTTTTCAATGACCAAGTGCGGCGTGGGCTTCCTTGTATACGACATCCCGTCGTCTTGGGGGTGTTCCTGGACATCGTCTACAGGAATAGCGCCCGATTTTTTTTTTCAATGACCAAGTGCGGCGTGGCTTCCTTGTAGACGACGTCCCCGTCGTCCTGAGGGTGTTCCTGGACATCGTCTACAGGAATAGCGCCCGATTTTTTTTTTCAATGGACAAAGTGCGCGTGGCTTTCCTTGTAGATGGACGTCCCGTCGTACTAGTAGGGTGTTCCTGGACACCTGGACATAGTCTACCGAAATAAGCCCGATTTTTTTTTCAATGACCAAGTGCGGCGCCTGGGCTTCCTTGTATACCGCGTCCCGTCGATTCTCCTGAGGGTGTTTCCGACCCCTGAATTCTAGAGCCCGATTTTTTTTTCATGACAAGGCGCTGGGGGTCATCGTCATCCAGGACATATCGCGACGCCCGTTTTTTCTTATAGTTATCGTTTCTCCACCACTTATGAAGTAGATAACGCGATGCGTTTTTTTTTAGTGGTGTCCCCTATAGGCCTACTCCACGTTTTATTTTTAAAAATTACGTCCTTTAAGTTATGTTAATTACAAAAATATTTAATCTATAATTTTATATTATTTGTATGGTTTGGAATTAAAATTTTTTAATTTTTTTACTCATGAATCTTGAAAGTGCAACATACAATTGTCCATGAATGAAAACTGGTGATGGTAGATAAACTTCGACATTTTTAAATGATTGTCCTTGTGACTTATTATTTGTATTTGCATAAGCTAGACGTATTGGAAATTGTCTTCTTGTCATATGAAATGGTACTTCCTCAATAGATGGTGATAAATTTATTCTTGGTATGATTACCATTGTTCCACTTCGATTGCCCGTGATAATTTTTGCTAAAATACTAAATTCTTTCATTTCTTGCCCTACCAATCATGTAACATTACATAATCCATTATTTAAATTTAAATTTCTGAGAAGATTTATACACGTTCCAACTTCTAGATTGAGTTTATGTGGTGGTACCCATTGGGTCGTTTTTATTGAAATAATATATTAAAAATTAAGTCATTAACAAAGGCACAAGAAGGTTTTTTTAATAAAGTAATAAATTTAGTAAAAAATAATAATGATAAATATATTTTTATAGATGGTCCAGGAGGAACTGGTAAAAGTTTTTTGCTTAATTTATTAATACATTATTTCAATAAAAACGACGACAATATTTTAGCTGTAGTATGGACCGGAATAGCAGCAAATTTATTAAAGTATGGTAAAACTATTCACACAACTTTCAAGTTACCATTAAATACAATTGAGACAAGTACGTGTAATATAAAACCTAACACTTCATAAGGGTGAGTATTAAATCTTGTTTTAATTTGGGTTTTAATTTGGGGTAAAATAAGTTTAGTGTCTAAATATGCCTTTGAAGCTGTAGACAGATTATTTAAAGATTTGTCTGATAATAATGAACCATTTGGAGGAAAAATTGTGATAGTTTCCGTCGATATTCGACAGACATTACCAATTGTAAGATACGGAAATAGAACACAAATCATTGAAAACTGTGTTAAAAAAAGTAATTTATGGAACTATTATCAGTGTAAATCATTAACAGAGGACAAACGCGTATCTGAAGACGATATAGAATTTAAATCCTGGCTTTTGGATGTTGGTGACGGTAAATATGCTACAAAAATTGAAGAAGATAATGAAATTGTAAAAATTCCTAAAGAAATGTTGTCAAACGGAAATATAATTGAAGAAATATTTGGTAATTCAATTAGTTCAAACAATCCAGACTTTTATGAATCTATTATATTAACGCCAAAAAATGTTGATGTATGTTACGGATCCTGACGATGCGCGACCGGGTGCAATGCACTTTCGGAGCCCGGAGTGCAAACGCAGAGGAATTCGTGGGTTTCGCAAGAACCTGGCGAAACCTCTGGGCGTGAAAGTAGCTCGCTTCCCCTACTACACATAATAAAGGGGGTATTTAAGAAGACGCGAACCAATACTCGGCGCTCTGACATTTCGATAATCGCGACGGTCCGTACGTCGCGCTGGCAAAGATTCCATAGCGTCACGCTGCCCAACGACCACGAAAGCTATCTCTCTCTCTCGAGGCGACTACAAGTCAATAAACGAGCAACGTATCCACATATTCCTAAGTATTTATTTAAAGACCTTAGTGCCATCCTCAATCATCTCGCGTACTTCAGTACGTTCGGAACGACACCAACGAACCCCCGCGAATATAAGGATTATATACGAACGCGCGTATAGATAATTCGTAACAATGTAATAGACATTAATAATAAAATACTAAATAAAATAACAGGGAAGCCCAGTGAATATCTAAGTGTCGATTCTGCCGAAGATGCAAACACGAAAAGTTAGATTCAATCTTGCCAACAGAATTTATAAACTTATTAACACCCAATGGTTTACCACCACATAAACTCAATCTAAAAGTTGGAACGTGTATAATTCTTGTAAGAAATTTAAATTTAAATAATGGATTATGTAATGTTACAAGATTGGTAGTGCAAGAAATGAAAGAATTTAGTATTTTAGCAAAAATTATCACGGGCAATCGAAGTGGAACAATGGTAATCATACCAAGAATAAATTTATCACCATCTATTGAGGAAGTACCATTTCATATGACAAGAAGACAATTTCCAATACGTCTAGCTTATGCAAATACAAATAATAAGTCACAAGGACAATCATTTAAAAATGTCGAAGTTTATCTACCATCACCAGTTTTCATTCATGGACAATTGTATGTTGCACTTTCAAGATTCATGAGTAAAAAAATTAAAAAATTTTAATTCCAAACCATACAAATAATATAAAAATTATAGATTAAATATTTTTGTAATTAACATAACTTAAAGGACGTATTTTTAAAAATAAAACGTGGAGTAGGCCTATAGGGGACACCACTGAAAAAAACGCACCGAGTTATCTACTTCATAAGTGGTGTGGAAACGATAACTATAAGAAAAAATTCGGGGATCGTTCCTTAGACGATGTCGAGGTGTCCAGGAACACCCTCAGGACGACGGGACGTCGTCTACAGGGAAGCCCACCTCGCACTTGATCATTGAGAAAAAATCGAACGAAAATAATATAACCCTAAAGAATACGCATTAGAAAAAGAAGACCTGAAAAAGTGTACTGAAAAAAAAACCTGGAAAATATGAACTTTAATTTAATAGAGGATAATAAAATAAACTTTCTAAAGGTTAATTAATACATTTATTAATTAACAATACAGGATATTCAAAAATGAACTGGAACGACCAGTATACCCGTGTTCAGAATAACATTCTAACTTTTTCCTTTTTGGCATATTTCGTAATTGTGTAAATACTAGATTTTAATTAACAGTAACTCCATAATTATCCCAAATTCTGAAAAATGCCAAAAGTGAAAAAGTGCTTAGAATGTTATTCTGAATACGGATATACTGGTCGTACCAGTTCATTTTTGAACACCGTGTATATTATTGCTCACTCCTTGCTTAGAGAAGGGGAATATGCGCGTACAGTGATCAAAGAGAAATAACAAACACGCAGTAGTAACCTTTATGTATAATCGATTTTTTTGTACATATTATATATTATATAATTATTTAGGAACTTATTATTAATATTTTTTTTTAATTAATAAAACGAATTTTGTAGAAAATTACAAGAGAAATTATTTGAGTAAAATGAATAATCTGTTATTAAACAATAATTATTGTTAGATAACTTGATGAACATGTGCAACTTCCTGCTATAATTATTGTTACGTCGTAAAAAGATATTAAGCGTAGAATAATAATAAGTAGAGAAATGAGAGAAAAAGTACCAAATAATAAAAAGCCAATAATGAATAAAAATAATAAACACGATTCTTTTTACGACATACCAAAATTTCTATGTACATCCGTAAGGAAGTGGATTCCTGTAGACGATGTCCAGGAACACCCCCAAGACGACGGGACGTCGCCTACAAGGAAGCCCACCCCGCACTTGATCATTGAGAAAAAAATCGGGCGCTATTCCTGTAGACGATGACCAGGTGTCCAGGAACACCCTCAGGACGACGGGACGTCGTCTACAAGGAAGCCCATCCCGCACTTGGCCATTGAAAAAGAAATCAGACAATACATAAAATCATTGAGGATGTCCAGGTGTCCAATTTTTTTCTCAATGATCAAGTGCATCGTAAAATACATAAAATATAGTGTAACTCATTTAATATATTATATGTATTTGTATACTATATAATTTACTCAACAATAATGCTGAATATAAATGTGTTACTCTACTAAATAGTTATATGTATTTATTATATTAGTAAATAAATCATTATATTGTAACGGGATTTGCCTTTGACTGATTCACCTCGCGGAGGAGACCTGTCTCCGCGAGATGGGTGCAATGGGGCACGCACGAGTGCCCCGTGAGGTCCTTACCTCGGGGTGCGCGCGAGCACCCGACGGCGAATACACGTCGCCGCGGCCCGTATACAACGTGAGAGTACACCTGTACTCTCACTTCTTGTACTCGCGTGCTGTCGCACGAACGCGCTCCTCGCGTTCGCGTGGCTGTCGTCCTCCTAGACGACAGCTGATGCCGGCCGCTCTGCTCTGCGATAGAGTGGCGGTATCCGGGAGATTAAGGACGAGGAGGGTTTGCCGAGTAGCCCCGCGGACTACTCGGAAGAATAACGCGATCAAGTAAAGTGGCAAGTCGGAGGCCTTTATTGCCTCCTTAAAAGAAATTACAATGATCGCGTCCCGTGAGGTTAGTAGTCGTCGGGCGTGCGAGCCGACTGCTCCGAACACGCCCGAATATTGACGAGTGGAGCCGCGCGCGGACGCAAGCGCGCGCGCTCTTACGAACTCTCGGCCGCGCCGAGAGTTCGCCGGCCGATCGCGCGATTCGCGATCGGTGATGTTTACGCAGAGCGCGACTTTGCTCCGCGTAAACAAACACCACGCTCAAGAGCAGGCCGCCTGCCTGCCCTGCGTGTACACACACGTACACGCACACGCGAAGGAACGGGTCGCTTACCCGTTCCGCGCGATGACTCACGAACCCGACCTCGAGCTCGTGCTCGAGGTATCGGTATCACACTGCGCAGCCACTCTTCTACGAGAGTCGCGACTCCCACCGCACGAGAGTCCGCGACCGCGAACTAGAGAGAGAGAGGGAGAGAAGTGGTGAACTGGGGACGGCTCCCCACGTTCGCTGAACAATGTTCGACGCCAGGGAGTCAAGGCGCTCCTTGACTCCTCGCCGGTACGCGCCCGCACTCACAAGATTAGTCGGGCGGTACTTACAATGTTCGCAGCTTTGGCTCGTCCTAGCCTGTTACCGCGTTCACACAAAAGCTCTCGACGCTCGCTTCCTCTCCTTCCCCGGGTCGTCCGCTCGCACACGCGTCCGTCGTCGCCGACGGCTCGAGAGAATCTCTCGAGCCTCCCAAAATGGCCGCCGCTCCCGCGCGCCACGGCCTAACTCCTCCTCGCGCCGCGAAGGCTCGCGACGGCGCGCAGGTACCCGATAGTACCTCGCGTCACAATATATACAGAAGAATAAATCGAAATTATTGATTTTTATTATTCGAATATTTTTTCTTTAATTAAAAGGCATAAAATGACAATTTTGTATTGTAAATTAATCACCTCATAAAATTAATATTATTTGTTATAATAAATAATTTATAAAGAATATATTGCAAATATAATAAACATTATATTAGTATAAAGGATCTAGATTATTATAAAGATGTTCATTTTATCATCAGCTTAATTTACTTTTAAGGTATTTAATTTTTATTTTATATTTTTATAATTATTTTTCTTAACATAAATAATTTATACTTTTTCGAAGAAAAATTAAAAAATATATTTTATATGATGTATCGAAATCGGGATTCCGATCTAACATCTCAGGAGCCCACCTACAAAACTGTACTCTGCATACATAATCTGCTTCACTTAATTCCTGCACCAGAGTGCTGTGGTAAGAATGGTAATTGACTGAATATAACAATCTGTGAGCCGTAGTTCGAGGGACTCTGAACCGATCTATTTGACTTGTACTAATATGGGGATTAAAGGGAGTCATGCCCAAAACTGCAAGTAATCACGGGTTATCATTATTCTCAAGTCTTTGTCTTAAACGATGCAGTGGGTTATTACGAGATCTTCTCTCAATGTTCATCAGTTATCAAGCATTTAGATGGCGGCGATTTGGTAATTCTCTGCATAAATACGCGCCGTAATAAAGACGAATTATCTATTAATTATTATTTGCTTATTGTTAACACATTATGTCCGAGAATAAAGTCAATTTTTATATTAATTATAATAAATTTACAAATAATTGTAAATTGATCCTTATATTTAATTTAAACCGAACATCCCATATATCTAAGAAAAATATTTCAATATTCTTCTTTACAAAATTTTTTAGTGATTTAAAACGGTTTTTCTGGTTTAACAGCATACTATAAAAATGAATTATTGGGAAGGACTAATTTTAGAATTTTTTGCTACTTTTCCTCGCTGTTATACTCTTTTATAATAATAAAAATCATAAAATAGTACTGTTTTCAACTTTGATAAAGTACATTATCACTTGTTTAATAAGTCTGATGGTTTATAAAAGAAAGACATTGTAATATAATAGAACATATTGGCAAAAACGGAAAATTTTAAAGTTCCATGGATTTGTTCATATTTTAGTTATTTTTTCGAGAAATCTTTGTACCAAACCTACCAAAAAAATAGACAAAATTTAAAAAAAATAGAAAAATAATCATTTAAGTTATTTTTTCCACATAGACATTCATTTATATACTGATGTGTTATCTGGACTGAACGTTTGAATACCTTAAGATAGCAGTATAGCACTGATGATTAAATCGAGAAGCTGTAGGATAAATTCCGATTCCAACCGATAATAAACTTTTATTTTCACTACATTCGTTAGTCGAATCAAGTATTTCGTGGGCATTAAATTGTAAAAATTCCAAATGCCTTAACAGTAGCTCTCCAACAATAATTTCTTCTTCCTGAAAAAGCTCCTTTGAATCTAAAATGATTTACAATAATTTAAAATAAATTAAATTTAAAATTTAAATTAATATCATAAGATAATAATTGGAATAATGCGGTAATAATATTTTTATTGTTACTTGTAACGGGGTTGTGTGTGACCTATTATATCGCGGAGGAGACTTTCCTCCGCACGATTGGTGCAATGGGGCACGTACGAGTGCCCCTCGAGGTCCTTACCTCGGGGTGCGCGCGAGCACCCGACGGCGAACGCACGTCGCCGCGGCCCGTGTACAACGCGAGAGTACGCCTGTACTCTCGCTTTTGTACTCGCGTGCTGATGTGCAAACGCGCGCCTCGCGTTCGCGTGGCCGTTGTCCTCCTTGACGGCAGCTGATGCCGGCCGCTCAGCTCTGCGACAGAGTGGCGGTATCCGGGAGGTTATGGATGAGAAGGGTTTGCCGCGGACTGCTCGGATGAATAACGCAGACAAGTAAAATGCAATTCGGAGGCCTTTATTGCCTCCGTAAAAGAAAGTTACAAGTATTGCGACCACGAGGGTTAGTAGACGTCGGACATGCGGGCCGACTGCCCCGAACACGCCCGAGTGTTGCCGAGCGGAGCCGCGCGCGAACGCAAGCGCGCGCGCTCCTACGAATTCTCGGCCGCGCCGAGAATTCACCGGCCGATCTCGCGGTCTGCTCCACGTAAACAAACGTAGCGCTCGAGAGCAGGCCGCTTGCCTGCTCCGCGTGTGCACACACGTACACACGCACACGAAGGGGCGGGTCGCTTACCCGTTCCCCGCGAGGTATCGCGAATTCGACCTCGAGCCCGTGCTCGAGGTACCGATGTTGCACCACGCGGCGGCTCATATCCGAGAGCCGCGACTCTCGCCGCTCGAGAGTCCGCGTCCGCGAGCTAAGGAGAGAGAGAGAGAGAAACGGTGAACTGGGGACACGCTCCCCACCTTCACAACACAAGGCTCGACGCCAGGGAGTCGATGCGCTCCTCGACTCATCGCCGGTACGCGCCCGCACTCACTAGTTTAGTCGGGCGGTACTTACAGTATTCGCAGCTTCGGCAGGTCCGGAGCTGCTACCTTGTTCGCACTCACTCCTACGCCGCTCGAATCCTGGAGAAATCGCCGGTTTTCCTTTCTCGCACGCGCGCGTGTCCGTCGTCGCCGACGGTTCGAGAGAATCTCTCGAGCTTCCAAAATGGCCGCCGCTCCCGCGCGCCACGGCCTAACTCTACCTCTCGCCGCAAAAGCTCGCGACGGCGCGCAGGTACACGATAGTACCTCGCATCACATACTACACTATTATTATCTGCGGATCGAAGAATTATTTATGATATTTTAAATTTTCATATATCTTTCTGACCTTCAAAAGACCATCACGTTTCATATAACATGATTAATTACACCGGCATACAAAAAAAGTAGTCATTACGTTTTGACAAATGCTGTGATATGATGTGGTTAATGACTGTGATAAAACATTATCGTAATCTATTGTATTTTTGTAGTATAAGACTCTACTGTACCTGCTATGTATTTTATATTCTATTTTTGCCTATATTGAAGACGAACTAATTATATATCTATTGTAACGAGGTGGTTCCCTTGTTTTGTCTCGTGGGGAAATTGGTTTATTCTACGAAATAAAGTGCGATGGGGCACGTACGAGTGCCCCGCGAGGGTCTTACCTCGGGGTGCGCAGAGCACCCGACGCACAGTGGTCTAATTTGCTAAATTTCGCGTCAAAATTCAATTTTTAAAAGTTTGGAATGTATTTACATGAGTTTTTTTTTTTTTTTTATAGATAATATAGTATCAGAAAATACAAATTCTATAAAATTTAAGACAGTATTTTATTTTTCGTGAAGCTTCAAAGTAAAATCTATATTTTAAATCTGTATTTTAAACAAATTGTTCATTTTTCTCATTTTTACTGAATGTGTATGCTTCAATTACAATTTACCGTTATAAGTTATATTATAAGCAATACTTGTCATCATTAGAATGCACGCTATCGATAAACCTTATGTACTATTTACTGCATGACGTTTCGGAAAGGTTGATTATCAACGTTTCAAAACCTTGAAAAAACTTTGATTTACCTTGATTTTCAACCTTTATTTCAACGTTTCCTGGATGAGCGAGATAAACGTTGATTTTCAACCTTTTTGTCAACGTTTCCTGGGTGAACGATGTAAAAGTTGATTTTCAACGTTTCCTAGATAAGCGATATGCACGTATCATTTAATGATAAGGGTAATATAAATTTCAAAAATTTTCAAAAAAAAGGTTGAAAATCAACGTGTTGAATATATGTATGCACCTCCTCTCTCTAACACCACTGAGCGGCGCGGCTTACGCGCGCTCTTCTCTTTTGCGGCTGATGATGAGCGCGACACCTCCCCACTCTAGCCTTTTCATTTTTCCGAGTTTGACTGCCGCAAGGAGAGGACCGCTTAACGCTAGGGAGCCCTTTTTGCCCTTTGTACTTTGTTTAATACATTAATTAGATTACATAAGGTGTAATTAATAAATAATTATTTGTTCTTAAATTGCCTTTGTTTCTTTCTCAAAGACCTGCCAGGTCCCGCGCTTTGACTTATAAAGCTAACACAACGTTTAAGGAAACGTTGAAAAAAAAGGTTGAAAATCAACGTTTACATCGCTCACCTAGGAAACGTTAAAAAAAGGTTGAAAATCAAGGTAAATCAACGTTTTTTCAAGGTTTTGAAACGTTGGTAATCAACCTTTTGGAAACGTTGATTAGAAACCTTCTTTTCAACGTTTCTATTTTCAACCGGGAATACTACAACTAACTTTAGCAATATGACAATTAACCCTTAAAGGGCCGGCATTTAAGATTTTTGAAAAGCTTGATTTCTCCATTGAAAGGGGGTTTTGGGTCCCCACGTTATGACCAAACTAAGGTAAAATGTCGGCGAGTTGGAGCATGACGCCGTATGGCGTCATGCCGGGCCTTAACGGTCGAGCGCATGTAAAAATTTCAATCTTAGAAAAAACTCATTGTAAGATAATCCAGGCTGCAATCTTATTTTTTTTTTATCAAATTGATTAAATATTATAATTTCTACTAATTTCTGTTACTCAATTAACAATTTTCACCCCTCTAGAGGGGTTGCAAATATGCTGCAGTGGAACAAACGATTCCAATGCTCGTTGTATTATAATCTTTGAATGAATATCGTCTCCTATGTTTATCGCAGTTCATATGAATACAGTAAAAGGAGTAAATGACGAATTTCATTTTTCCACCCCACGAGGGTTGAAAATCCACCCCTTGTTCATAAAAAATAGCGTAAAAAATTCGAAAAAATTTAGAAAAGCTTTTCATATATTTCATATACATTACATACATTTCATATATATATATTGACTTGATATTCGTAATCAGCGACCTCAAAAACCATAAGACTGACCGATTTTACCAATAAAAGATCGTGAAGCCCTATGGCGGCGGCATACCGGCCCTCTAAAGGTTAATAGGTTTTTTCTAATTGAGATACAATTATTTTGATACTCGCTTTATGACACATCATTCAATAAAATTACGTTTTGAAATAGCATCATATGAAATTGTATTTTGAAATAGAATTATATGAAATTCCTTTTCAAATAGCATTATATGAATAGGAGCCATGGAAATGTTAAATCTTAATAAAAAAATTGATTATAAAATTTAAAACACAATTCTGTACTTTATCTGATTTAATATTCTTCAATTAATTCTACCTATAAAACAAAACAAAATTAATTATCGGAATATTAAATAATTATAATTTTCGTAAACTTTAGGATTTTGCAACATTTCAGGATGTTATTGATGATTTTAAATTGTTATACCTAACAAAGCAAGGAAAAAAGAAAAAAATCGTTTCTTAAATACGTATCTATTATGAGTTTCACAATAAAATATTGTAACTTATATTCTCTCTTTAAAAAATTAGCATATATATGTTCAAAAAACGCGAAACAATTAAATTAGACCACTGTGCGACGGCGAGCTCGCGTCGCCGCGGCCCTTATAGAACGCGAGAGTACACTTGTACTACCGCTTTAAGTACTCGTATAGCAAGCGCGTCCCTTGCGCTCGCGACGCTGTCCTCCTGCCGGACAGCTGGTGCCGGCCGCTTAGCTCTACGGAAGAGTGTCGGTATCGGAGAGTTTAGGTAACAGGGTACGGAGTTAATTCCTTGATGTCAAGTAGCCCCGTGGACTACTCGAAGAAACAATATGATCAAGTATAATAAAAAGTAGAGGCCTTTATTGCCTCTGCAAATCGAATACAAGACTCGCGTCCCGGGGAAGTTAGTCTGCTTCGGGTGCGTGGGACGAGTGTCCCGAACGGGCCCGAGTGTTGCCGAGCGAAGCCGCGCACGCGCATCTACGAATTCCTGGCCGCACCAAAAATTCGCCGGTTGATCGTACGACTCGCAATCGACGCAAAGCAACGACTCTGCTCTGCGTAAACAACAACACGTATGATTGGAGCAGGCCGCCTGCCTGCTTCGCGCTGTACACACAAGATACGGCCTCGGGCATGCACGCTTGTCCCGCGAAGCTATATTGTCTTGCAGCTCGTCAACACGTGTCGCAACTCTTACCCGCTCGAGAGTCCACGAACGCAAATTAAGAGAGAGAGAAAGAAGATCGAATGCGCACGCGGGGCAACGCTTTGCCCTGGAGTCGAGGCGGTCCTCGACTCCACGCAACGTACCCGCCCGCACTCGCGACAAACTGAGTTGGGAATAGTTACTCAAACCTGAGTCGCTCGCAGGTCGTTCTCGTGGCCACTGCCTCGTAATCTTGCTTTCGCGTTGCTTCGATGAGGCTCCTCGACGCGCGCGTCCGTCTACGTCATAAGATCGAGAATCTCTCCCGAGCTTGCCAATATGGCTAACGCACCCGCGCGTGCCGGCATAGCTTAACCTAAGCCGCGTTCGCACTCGTTCGCGCCCGCTCGCGTCAGCTCGCGACGACGCGGAGGTACCCCGCAGTACTCCGCGTCACACTATCTATTTCTGTATAGGGGATTCCGCCCTACCTCTCCTCCTCTTTACATAGACGGTTCCCTGGCGAAACCGGATGCCTGATGATTGGTTGATTATTTCAAAAATCAATTGCAATTATCTCAATAATTATGCAGTTCTCAAATTTGGTTCATTTGGTTCAGATTTTTCCGGTGGTGTACCGTCCCCGTAAAAAGGGCTCTTCATGTGAATGAGGTGACAGTTTGTTGAATGGTTGTAGGGGCACGCCAGGAGGCAGTGCTTTCGGGGCGTGTCCCCGGGACAAGGGGTGCTTGGGACCTACTTGTTAGGGACTTAGCATGTGACTGAGGCTGACGGGGCGACTAAGGAACAACCCCCGTGGCGGCCGGGTGCGAGATAGATTGTCCCCGGCCCAGAGGCGGAGGCGTCTTGGTGCGGGACTGAGGGTACAGGGGAAAAACTAGGTTCGACACGGCTAGGCCGCCAGACAGGACAGGGGCCCACGTTACGGTGTAGCTGACCGGACCGGCTGCCCCATCATCTGGCGAATAATCTCCCTCGGTCTAGTAGTGCCGGGTAGCGCCCGGGCAGGGCTATGCTGTGCCGGGGGGGGGGGGGGATCCTCCGAGGCCACAGCGCCGCGGCGGGACGAGGATGCCGAAGGGCGCGGGGGGCGGTCGATGCTCGGTACAGCCTGGGCTTGTTTGAGCCGTCCCAACGTCATAATTCACTAACATCCCACACACCCCATTCACACATCAACCATGAACAAAGACACAAACAAAGAAAGCGAGCACACCGTGTCGTCTCGCACTGAGCTCCCTAGCTCAAAGAAACTTCCCACAGGGACAGGGCCGCTAGGACCCGGGACCAGTGAGGAAGGAAGGATGCAGATGGAGGTCTGTGGGACGACAGAGGCTGGTTTTAGCTGTTCTTCGGGCAGCGAAAACCCACTGACGTCGGCCACAAGGACCGACTCTCTGGTCCCCAGAAAAAAGAAGATCTCGGGTGCAGAGAGGAAGAGGCGTCTGAAGATGCGGGAGCAGGCGGGCCGATCAGGCCCTGCCGGCTTCGCGGCTGACACTCCCGCCCTCCTCAAAGCACCAGGAGAATCATTGAAAAGGAGTCGGGGGGGATAGATCCTCAGGGGATTCTACCCCCAGACAGGTTAAAAAGATAAATGAGGGTGCAGGAGCCACCTACAGCCAGGCGACAGCTAACGAGCTCAAGTTGGCTGTCGTTCCCGAGATGTACCCTGAGGTGCGCCTGACGGAGGAGCAGGGGAAGTTGGTCCTTAGAGCGCTTGAAAAGGCGATCGACGACATCATGGAGGGCCGCTCCCCCTGCTTCAAGGACAATTGGCTCATGCGGGGGGCGAGGATCTTTCACTGCGCCACCCCGGCTGATAAGGAGTGGCTGATTAGGAGCCCTCCTGGTTGGACTCCGTGGGAGGGCGCCAAGCTCCGAGTGGTGGAGTAAAGCGCCCTCCAAAGGATGGAGATGGCGACGATCTTCGTTGAAGATGTGCACGCTGTGGAGGTGATCCTAAAGCGAATGGGCCAGCAGAATGAGACTCTGCGGGTTTAGGAGTGGAGGATGATCACTTCATGCATTGCGAAGGACGACGCGAAAGGGACAATGAGACCAGCAAGTATTGCGGGGAACAAAATTCCTTTTATTCAAATTAACTTGTATCACTGCAAAGGCGCTTCAGCGGTTCTAGCTAAGTGTATTGCGGAGATGCAAACAGGTATCGCCTTGATACAAGAACCTTGGATCAATGCGAGTGGCGGGGTGGCAGGTCTAGGGGGCTGTGGACGGCTCTTCCGGGCGTCGGGAGAAGGGCGGGTGCATACCTGCATTCTCCTAAAAAGGGTTCAGGGGGAGATCTGGCCCCTTCACTGCCATAAGGATCTCACCACAGTAATTGTAAAGAGAAGGACTGATGGAGGAGCCGAGGAAGAGATTATCCTAGCCTCGGCTTACTTCCCCAGCGACTCAACAGATTCGCTACCTCCAGTGGAGGTGAGAGCATTGATCAAGAACTGCCGCAGGAGCGGCAGGGAGGTTCTGATAGGGTGCGACGCGAACGCACATCACCTTGTGTGGGGCAGCTCGGACTGCAACGAACAAGGTAAGAAACTGCTAGAATATCTCTGCTCGATGGAACTTGACATCCTCAATAGAGGTAGGGTCCCGACGTTCAGAGACTGCAGGAGGGAGGAGGTTATCGATATCACCTTGGCTACGAGGGGGATCGTTCCAAAGGTTCGAGGATAGAGAGTGGCAGATGAGGTCTCCCTATCGGACCATGGACAGATCCGCTTTGAGCTAGGGGAGATAACCAAGGAAGTACTGATTAGTAGGAATCCCAGGAAGACAAACTGGGGACTGTACCGTAGCCGTCTGGCAGAGAAACTTCCGGACGAAACGTGGAGGTTAAACACCACGGATGACATTGAAAGGTTTTGTGGCAGGATCTAATCTGCCATAATAGGTGCCTTTGAGGATAGCTGCCGTCCAACGAAACGCGGACTTGCTAAAAGTGCGCCCTGGTGGACACCCCGGTTGGGTGACCTGCGCAAGGAGGTCGGCAAGCTGTTCAACAGATGGAAGAGGAGAAGAAGCTCAGAGGAACTGGCGTCCTATAAGTATGCCAGGAGGGAGTACAAAAAAGCTCTCGAGATGGCAAAAAGGAAAGTCTGGAAGCGGTTCTGTGAAGAACTGAACAGCATCCCGGACACAGCCAGGCTTAATAGAATCCTGGCCAGGCCGTCTGGAGGGGCACATCTACAGATTAGGAAATCCGCAGGAGAATGGGCATCGGACAATAAGGAAGCTCTTGAGTGCCTGTTGTCGGCACATTTCCCAGGGTTAGGATCGCAGGTTCTGCCAGAGCAATCAATAGCTGAGCACTCTGGACAGGACTGGGCAGTGGCGGATCAGTTTGTAACTAGCGATAGGGTCAAATGGGCCATCAGCTTTTTCGAACCCTATAAAGCAGCAGGGGCCGACGGCATTTTTCCAGCCCTACTGCAAAAGGGAGTGGATTTACTGTTGGAACCGCTGATGAAAGTCTACAAGGCTTGTCTGGCGATTGGCTATATACCAACCGACTGGAAGAAGGCTAAGGTTATCTTCATACCAAAGCCCGGTAAGCAGGCACATGAAAACGTCAAAGACTTTAGACCAATAAGTCTGACGTCGTCTATGCTTAAGACTCTAGAGAGACTAGTGGACCTAGGAATTAAGGTCCCTTAACGACTCACCCTTTGCATGCTGCACAGCATGCTTACAGAGAGGGAAAGTCGGTGGAATCAGCACTTGACGAGGCAACCACTAGAATCAAGAAGGGGATGAGAAATAAAGGCATGGTACTAGCTGCGTTCCTTGACGTAGAGGGTGCCTTTAATTTCACGACAGGGAGGAGTATATGCCGGGGTGCGGAGAGGCATGGTATTCCCAGGTCACTAACAGGGAGAGTAGTTGAGGCACAGTGGGGGTCAGCGACTGGAGGCGGCCGTGTGTGGAGGGGCTGTCCACAGGGCGGTGTACTATCACCCACGGAGTGGTCCTGGTTGTAGACGAGCTGCTGGTCAGGCTAAATGAAATGGGCATTTATGCTTAGGCTTATGACGACGACGTCTTAATCCTGATAATGGGACATGACGAAGGGACGCTAGCAGGCCTGATGAACTTTGCATTAGGCATAGTAGAGGCATGGTGTAAGGAAGTGGAACTGTCCGTTAACCCTGACAAAACGGTACTAGTCAACTTCACCACCAAGTATAAGGTATAGAAAATGGAACCCATTAAGCTCTTCGGCAAGTCACTAACATTGTCGAGTGAGGCAAAATATCTGGTAGTGATCTTCGACTCGAAGCTGAACTGGGGTAAACACTTGGAGAGCAAGAAAAGGAGCTTTACGGCTGCTTTCTGGGCTTGTAGGCGAGCCTTTGGGGCAACTTGGGGTTTGAAACCCAAGATGATCCTATGGCTCTATACGGCGGTCCTTAGACCAAGGATTCTGCATGGTTCCATCGCATGGTGGCCTCGATGCAGATTGAAGACTGGCAACCTGCTTCTAGACAGATTGCAAGGTTTGGTTACAAGGGGCATAATGGGGGTCAGAAGATCTACATCACTGAAGGCATTGGAGGTGATGTTGGACCTCCCACCTCTTGGTACACTGGTTAGAGCGGCAGCTCTAAAGGCTAAGATCAGAGTTTCAAAAGACTGGCCTAAGCACGAGGACGCTGAGATCGTCGAGTGTATCGACTCAGATCTGAGGCAAAGTACTAGGCTAGACAAGGTCACTCGCTGCTATAGGTTTGAAAGAAACTTTGAGGCAGCGAGCTCACAACAAAGAGAGGACGACCAGCCAGGCTTTAGCTGGTTCACGGACGGTTCTAAAAATGAACTGGGGGTAGGTAGCGGCTGCGTGGCTAAAGGGGAGCAGCAGAGAAATCGTGCTCTCACTAAGGCTATACGCCACGGTCTTACAAGCGGAAGTGAGGGCTATCAGGAGCTGCGTGGAGGCTATGCTTGATGAGGAGTGGACAAATCGGAAGGTTGTCATACACTCAGACAGTAGGGCCGCCATCGCGGCTCTCAGCAAGGTGACAATTACCTCTTCGGAGGTTCTGGCGTGCAGGACATCACTTGACATCTTGGCAAAGATATGCGCCGTCAAGTTGGAATGGGTAGCCGGTCACGCAGGCATTCGAGGTAACGAGAAGGCTGACAGACTGGCTAAAAGGGGGGCGGCGGGGCTTAGGGCAATCGCCGTAGATACAGCTCTACCAGGATGCGAACTAGACAGCAAAGTTCCGATCTGGATTAGAAAGGAGCAGACCAACAAATGGGTAGGGTGCCAGGACTACAGACACATCAAGGCGTTTATCGCTGAGTCTGTCCCAGCAGGATGGGTGGGTGAATTGTTAACTCTCCCCAAAAAAGACGTAAGAAAGGTAGCGGAGTGGCTGACGGGTCATTGTGACCTAGCACACTTTAGGAAGAGGATAGGATCAGGTACTGAGAGCATCTGTAGACTCTGTGGGGGAGAGGAGGAAACTCCCATGCATCTCCTGTGTCGCTGCCCTAGGCTGATGGGCGGAAGGCGGAGAATGTGTGAGGAGTGGTTTCTCGAACCTGAGGATGTCTGCCCTTTGGGGCTTAACAGGCTTCTCAGACTGTTAAATTATATAGGTAGGTTGATGGGAGGTGAATGATGAGGAGACCGAGCACAATGGGCTAATTGGCCTAGGTGCATCACCTACATGTCCCTGTAAGGGGCCGTGGGTGCGTTTCCACTCTGACATCGACTATCGACTATCGACCGTTCACGAGGGAACTAGGAGACACCCTGCCCGGTTAATAGGTGTATATCTGGTCTGAAGTAATGTCCACTTTTTTTTTGTGTACCGATGTTATTAAATAATAATTTTACAACCCTAAGTCTATATTGATTGTTTTAGAAAAATGGTATTTATAGTGGGTGATAACTGATCCCCGCTTGAAAATAAAAACGTTGATTTGAAACCTTCTTCTCAATGTTTCTGTTTTCAATCGGATCCCTAACCGGAACAACGAAATATTTGGTGTTGATTAAAACACTGTTTTTTTTCCAGATTTTGTAAAATCAATCCAAATTTGATAGAGGCGGTTCTTGCAGAAAAGACGTTTTTTTACTTTATTCCTGATGTTATTTTTGACGTATATTAAGTAAAATAATAACTTACATGCATGAAAGTATACAATTTAAAATATTTTAAATAATTCAGGGATACTCAGCTAAATTAAACAAATATTTCAACAAATTTTATTTTTGTATGTTTAGTAAATTCAGAAATCATTTATAAAAATGTTGAGTCAGAGAAGTGATGCATAATAATAAAGCTAATTACCTGAATTCTCCATCTGATTAAAAAAGTTGACGCTTCTTAAACAGTTAACGAGAAATGTTGCCATTAATAATTTATCAAAAATATCAGTTGCATCTCTTTTTGTAGCGTTACTTTCTAAATTATATAATTCCAAATACTTCATCAATGAAACGTCTTTAGTTTCTTCAGCTGCAACACCAGTAGCAATAATGACATCAATACTAACAGCGGCAATAAATCTTATACATATTATAGTTACATAAAAATTTGATAAATGTCGTCACGGCTCAGTCTAGAGACATGTGTTGCTAAGGCGTAAGAGTAGGAGCCACATACGAGACAACCGGAACGCTAAGTGCAAATATAATAGGAGGTCATCTAGAAACGGACAATCGATCTCGTCGGTCGTTCTGCGCGTGCAGAAAGCCATTGGAGCAGCTTTCGGAGGTCGAGCCGATGACCGATCCGGGTGACGCAGGATGAGATTCAAGTACATCAAAGGCAGGAGATCCAGAAAAAGAGCAGTCCAGACGCTACCGAATAGCGCTTAGTTTGCGCCTCCTGGACTATTTTGTTTTTAGATGAAAAAATGTAAAATTGAAAATCCAAAATGATTGGTTTCCGAAGCTATGGACGCTTTTAATTTTTATGCTATGCTCCTTCATGTATAGCCAAGTTGAGCACAAATGTATAATTCGTTTCTAACTCTGAATAAAAGAAATTTAGTATGTATTCATTACTTATTGTTGAGAGCATTACTGTTTTTTGATAATTTAAATATTATTTTGTAACAGAACGACGACTCCTATTCATATAATGCTATTTGAAAAAGTAATTTCATACAATGCTAATTCAAAAGAATGTTTCATATCATTCTTTTTCAAAAAGTTCTTTCATAGAAGACTATTTAAAAAATTGTTTTATACAATGCCATTTCAAAAAACAGTTTCATATGATCCCACTTCAAAATAAATTTCATATAATGCTATTTGAAAAAGAATTTCAAATGATTCTATATCAGAAAGTGATTTCATATAATTCTATTTCAAAATACAATTTCATATGATGCTATTTCAAAACGTAATTTTATTGAATGATGTTCAATACAGAGAGTGTCAAAATAATTGTATCTCAGTTAGAAAAAACTTATTAATTGTCATATTGCAAAAGTTAGTTGTAGTATTATTTATTGTTATTGTGTTATTGACTTAGTGTTAAGGTTATTGTAATAGAGTTATTGAGTTTCTAAAACTGCTTTAATTTTCTAAATAGAAGCAGCTTCTAATTTATTGTCACGTAATTCTTAACCATGACTAAATAACTCTGTTACAATAACCTTAACTGTAAGTCAATAACACAATAACAATAAATAATACTACAACTAACTTTTGCAATATGACAATTAATAAGTTTTTTCTAACTGAGATACAATTATTTTGACTCTCACTTTATGAAACATCATTCGATAAAATTACGTTTTGAAATAGCATCATAGGAAATTGTATTTTGAAATAGAATTATATGAAATCACTTTCTGAAATAGAACCATATGAAATTCTTTTTCAAATAGCATTACATGAAATTTATTTTGAATTGGGATCATATGAAACTGTTTTTTGAAATGGTATTGTATGACACCATTTTTTCTAATGGCATTGTATTAAAGAACATTTTGAAATAGTCTTCTATGAAAGAACTTTTTGAAGTAGAATGATATGAACATTCTTTTGAATTAGCAATGTATGAAATTGCTTTTTCAAATAGCATTATATGAATAGGAGTCATCGAGAAGTATTTCTTGACAGCAAGAAATATTTCTGTTACGAATAAAATTTATTGGCAACACGCATGCAGGGTGGACCAAAAGTACCGGAACGGCACAATAACTCGGCGGGATTATATTTTAGGAGAAAAAGCTTAAAACAAAAGTCATAGGATTTTTTCTTGGCTATTCGACGGTGATAATGACCGTGACCTTGACCATAACCTTGAATTTCATTTCAAGGTAAATTATGTGGAATTGCCTAAAAACAATATTCTAAACAAATAAAAATTGAAAAAATAAAAAATACCACTATATTTTTCATGCAATTCTAAATCAATAATATTTTTAGTAATTTTTCTATTAAATGCATCCTTTTCATGCATATTAGCGAATTTTTTTCTCAGAAACTATGCGTTTAGTCAAAAAATTGTTAAAAGCACTTTTGATCCAAAATGTTGTGCTCTTTACGCATCCGGTGTCAAAAAAAGGGTTTCTCATTTGAAGAATCAAAGTTGACCTTGAAATGAAATTCAAGGTTATGGTAAAGGTCATGGTCATTATCACCGTCGAATAGCCAAGAAAAAAATCCTATATCTTTTGTTTTAAGCTTTTTCTCCTTTTATAATTTCAATATAAATATTTGTAAAGCAACATAAACAACATAATAGATCGAAACGCTCGAGTTCAGCTATGCTACGCTCATGACGCTTAATAGCCATCTGCTTTAGAAGCTCAGTGCGTCGAATGAACTGAGAATCTACATCCAATTACGGCTTATAATTACCTGCGATCGCGCTCTCACATGGTGGGAGAAAACGCTTGGTGGGGGACGACGTCGGGAGAGGGGACGAACGGGAGCGCACTTACTCAGCTTGTCGAAGTCAGCGGGTAACTTTTCAATATCGATAAAATAATTATGCCAAAAACTGCGGAATCGTTTGCAGATTTTGCAAATGTAAATAAAACAGCGGGTGTAATAGTTTATTAGCAAAAATTAAAAAAGTATTCGATCAGCGGAAAAGAGGGGGAAACGCAATTATACTATTATAAATTATCCTATAGTCACAAAATAATAACCGAACGTTTGCAATTAAATTGCGCATTGTAAAAAATACTTTAGGTATATTTTACTAATGAAAATTAATAAGAAATATTATTTCTTTTTAATACACCTAAGCTGCTTAGCGGTTCATTCCGCGTTCCACATTTCTAAACTGCGTTTTAAAAATCCATTATAAATTCATCGAATTCAATCAATGAATAGCCACTGGGATGCACTGAGAAAATCTTTTCAAATATTTAGTACATCGTATTCGTAAAAAATATAAAAACAATACAATATGATATGCTTAAAATCCATCTAAGAACTACATAATGGTGAAAAACTATCGAAAAATAATCCAACGTTAATTAAAATATGCAAAACAATTGCAAATTAACTGCGGGTTAGAAAGTTAATCCGGATTCCGTCCCATTCATATTATATATAAAAATACAGGGTGTTCGAAATGTTCCGGACCCCCCACTTATAACATAAAGTAAGCATTTTGGAAAAAAATGTTAAATACAAAAGTTGTTAAGTTTTGAAGGTTGAACTAAATGATGACCTTGGATTTGTTATTGGTTATCATTTTCAAGGTCATTTAAAGGTCATCTTCAGTTTTTTAAATAGGGACCCCTATTTTTTATTTCAGATTCTGAAAGAGCACAAAATTTTACATCTGGATATGTACCCACGTTATGGCTCAAAATGACTTACAAAGGTCATTTAGTGGTTAAATGATTATTTAGTAGCAGGAAGCCAAGAAATCCCGATTATTAAGAACTTTGAGCGTATCTGACCAATACTAAAGTAATTTGATTTTGCAAGACAAACTTTATGGTGGCGTTAACTTGACATTGCCCTTGATTTTCAAGGTCATTTCAAGGTTAACTTTAGTTTTCCAAATTAAACCTCCTAGTTGTAATTCTCCATTTTGCACCAGCGCTAAATTCTGCATTAGGATTGTAGAAGGTGTAATTGACACTGGCGTAAAATAAGCCTTAGACCAGCAACTACATACCTCGGGGGAGAAAATGATAAATAAAAAAATGTCTAATCAAAATAAGCCTTAGGCCCAACAACTACATACCTCGGGGGGGAAAATGATAAATAAAAAAATGTCTAATCAAAATAAGCCTTACGCCCAACAACTACATACCTCGGGGGAGAAAATGATAAATAAAAAAATGTCTAATCAAAATGAGCCTTATTGCTCAGGCACGGGAGGTACAACTAATTAAGGTAACATCATGGGTGATCCAGCCAACTAAGGCAAGACCATCGGCGGCCCAGCCTACTAAGACAAGAACACTAGCGGCCCAGTCAGCTAAGGCAGGACTATCGGCGGCCCAGCTAACTAAATCAAGACAGTGGACTATTCGCCCAAACTGAATTTTTTTAAAATGTCGTTGACAGGAACTTTTTACAACAACTGTTCAAATTGTTGCCCATTAACAGTTTGGCAATGTGCTAACCGATTGTAAAAGGCTGCAACAACATTTCGCAAGATTTGCTGAGGTATCAAGTCTATTTCATCAGTGATTCTTTGGCATAATTCATCCAAGTCACGTGGTTTTATAACATAAACTTTATCCTTCAAGTATCCCCAAAGGAAGTAATCAAGAGGCGTTAGGTCTGGGGACCGAGGTGGCCATTCAATTGTACCTCTCCGCCCAATCCATCTATCATGAAATGTTGCATCTAAATATCGGCGAACATGAATACCGTCGTGTGCAGGAGCACCATCCTGTTGGAAGTAAATTTCGTCCAGATTTCCACCCGTTAAATTCCGTATAGCAGGTATAATTTGGTCTCGAAGCATGTTTTCATACATTGCAGCATTTAAATTACCTTCAATAAAGAAAGGGCCAAGTACTCTTCCATTAAATATGCCAGCCCAAACATTTACTTTTTCAGGATGTTGCGTGTGGTCCGCTCTCATCCAATGTGGATTGATGTTACTCCAGTATCGACAATTATGTCTGTTCACTGTTGCGCTTAACTCAAACGTGGCTTCATCAGAGAAAACAATGTTATTGAGGAGCAAAGGATCATCAGATATAATTTGCATCATTACATCACAAAACTCTACCCTTCTATCAAAATCATCTTCAGATAATTCCTGTACCAACTTTAATTTGAAAGGATGCCATTTGTTGAGTTTCAAAATTTTGTGCACAGATGCAGCTCCCATTTCATGCTGTTGTGCACAACGTCTGATGCTGCAATGGGGGTCCTCAATAAATGATTGTAATACGCCTAAGCTCTTTTCATCATTAGACGATGATTTGTATCTATCTGATTTAGGACGATCTTTAATACCACCTGTCTCTTCAAAACGTCTAATTGTACGAATTACGGTACTTTTTGAAGGAAATAGGGTTGTTTTCTTCAACTCTGAATGTTTCATTGAATAAACGCTGTACCTGTTTGTAACCTCTCTCTTGATCACCCCACCCTCGCATCATCAACAAAGATATTCTTTCTCGTTCAGTAAAATGTGCCATTTTTCACTACGATTAAAAGTACAATTATTGAAAATTAATACAATTATCTGAATTTCAAAGTAAGAGAACTTCACTTAACTCTTGAAAACAGAAAAGTAAATAGGAGTAAACAATTGTTAATTAACAATTATAAATGAACTGATTCCTAAAAAGAATAGTGAGCAAAATCTTCTAAGGTACAAGTAACGATCCTGAAAATGCTATGAATCATGCGTAGAAACTCGTAACCCTTGCAAAAAATTATTGCAATAAAAACTGTTCATGTAAAACGGTTAGATTATTTTGCTTTTGAAATTAATAACCCCCAAGTGTCCTATGTAGATCATTTCGAGCCATGACGTGGATATTGTACATATCTTCAGACCTAAAATTTAATGCTCCTCCAGAATCCGGAATACAAAATGAGTCCCTTTTTAATAAGCTGAAGATAACTTTCAAATGACCTTAAAAATGAAGGCCAATTTTAAAGTGACCATAAAGTTCATCCTAGAAAATCAAATTATGTACTTTAGTATTAAAGTACGAAATTTTTTTTTTCTTTTCGTCAAATACACCCAAAGTTCTTAATAATCGGGATTTCTTGGCTTTCTGCTACTAAACAATCATTTAACCACTAAATGACCTCTGTAGGTCATTTTGAGCCATAACGTGGATACATATCCAGATGTAAAATTTTGTGCTCTTTCAGAATCTGAAATAAAAAATAGGGGTCCCGATTTAAAAAACTAAAGATGACCTTTAAATGACCTTGAAAATGATAACCAATAACAAATCCAAGGTCATCATTTAGTTCAACCTTCAAAACTTAACAACTTTTGTATTTAACATTTTTTTCCAAAATGCTTACTTTATGTTATAAGTGGGGGTCCGGAACATTTCGAACACTCTGTATAAATCTGTTTTGTTCTGAAATGCGCTGCAAACTTTATACAGCGTGCTGCATAAACCTGCAACTTTTATTCATAAAGATTTTTTAAAAAAATTCAAACTAAATGCATGAACTGTATGTCTTAAGTTCTGCGGCGAACAATACATACATTCAGTACACCTAATGAAGTGTACTTTGCAAGTAAATTGGGTTATTTGGTTTGTCAATTTAATGCGGAAAATAGCAGATAGTCCGTTTGTACGATTATTAAATATTTAAATGACAAATGCGGACGTCAAAACAATTGCAATTAAACTGCGGGTAACAAAAGTAGTTTTTGTATTAAAAGATAGGCGCATAACGTAATCAGCATTCAAAAAATTCCTAACAAAATATGCGCCTAACTTTTAATACAAAAACTAATAACGCTTCTATAATTTTAAAGTTCTAAATGCATGAGAAGGTTTGATTTATTATTACAAAAAACGATTCATTGATTTAGTTCAATAATTTTTATTAAGATTATGAAAAATTACATTCAACGCGAGCGTCATGTCGTGTCAATAATGCCGCGCATGTTATATGGTAAAAAACTCTCTTATTCGCATGCATACAACAAAATTGGTTCAACACTGTTATTTTTGTTACCCGCAGTTTAATTGCAATTGTTTTGACGTCCGCATTTGTCATTTAAATATTTAATAATCGTACAAACGGACTATCTGCTATTTTCCGGCATTAAATTGACAAACCAAATAACACAATTTACTTGCAAAGTACACTTCATTAGGTGTACTGAATGTATGTATTTTTCGTCGCAGAACTGAAGACATACAGTTCATGCATTTAGTTTGAATTTTTTTAAAAAATCTTTATGAATAAAAGTTGCAGGTTTATGCAGCACGCTGTACAAAGTTTGCAGCGCATTTCAGAACAAAACAGATTTATATTTTTATATATAATATGAATGGGACGGAATCCGGATTAACTTTCTAACCCGCAGTTAATTTGCAATTGTTTTGCATATTTTAATTAACGTTGGATTATTTTTCGATAGTTTTTCACCATTATGTAGTTCTTAGATGGATTTTAAGCATATCATATTGTATTGTTTTTATATTTTTTACGAATACGATGTACTAAATATTTGAAAAGATTTTCTCAATGCATCCCAGTGGCTATTCATTGATTGAATTCGATGAATTTATAATGGATTTTTAAAACGCAGTTTAGAAATGTGGAACGCGGAATGAACCGCTCAGCAGCTTAGGTGTATTAAAAAGAAATAATATTTCTTATTAATTTTCATTAGTAAAATATACCTGAAGTATTTTTTACAATGCGCAATTTAATTGCAAACGTTCGGTTATCATTTTGTGACTATAGGATAATTTATAATAGTATAATTGCGTTTCCCCCTCTTTTCCGCTGATCGAATACTTTTTTAATTTTTGCTAATAAACTATTACACCCGCAGTTTTATTTACATTTGCAAAATCTGCAAACGATTCCGCAGTTTTTGGCATTATTATTTTATCGATATTGAAAAGTTACCCGCTGACTTCGACAAGCTGAGTAAGTGCGCTCCCGTTCGTCCCCTCTCCCGACGTCGTCCCCCACCAAGCGTTTTCTCCCACCATGTGAGAGCGCGATCGCAGGTAATTATAAGCCGTAATTGGATGTAGATTCTCAGTTCATTCGACGCACTGAGCTTCTAAAGCAGATGGCTATTACGCGTCATGAGCGTAGCATAGCTGAACTCGAGCGTTTCGATCTATTATGTTGATTATGTTGCTTTACAAATATTTATATTAAAATTATAAAATTTAAGATCTGATGAGAACCCGTGATAGAGTAGCGATATAGATTAAAATATTAAAGTAAAATGGATGATATTTTTACTACAGTGTGATTATTAGTATTTATATATATGATTCTTTATTATCATGACTTATTATTTAGATTAGTTTAATTATTTACTGTAATACAATAAGAAATAGAAAGACCAATCGCGTATTGAGCGATTGATTTGGGCAAGCGGAGTGCATTGGTCTCTGATTAGTATTTCGGTTGTGTATTAAGCAACTGAAAAGGGTTACAACAGGCATATTGAGTCTGTTCGCGAGTAGCGATGTCAAACAAACTAAGTTTGTCCTCGACGGGTTTTTCCCCATGCATGCACCACAGAAACCCTGATTGTTATAATTTATTAAAATTTTACATACTAAATTTCTTTTATTCGGAGTTAGAAAAAGAATTACACATGTGTACTCAAATGCTCAACTTGGCGATTTACGAATGCGCACATCATAAACATAAAAGGGTCCATACCTTTGGAAACCGATCACTTAGAATTTTCAATTTTACATTTTTTCATCTAAAAATAAAATAGAAACTTTTTGTGTTGGCTGATTTTGGATCCATTTTCGTACCACTTTTGCATGCTCCCGGAACAATGTGGTGGCACAGTGTATGCCAGTGAATTCTGCTCTTGTGAGAGCATCGGCCCGAGGAACGTGCACGTACGTATTGACCTTGTTTTGTTTTGTTTCAACGAAAGAGAAATAAATCAGTAGTTTTACACAGCCGCATCGAGGGACGTAGGTACTAATGAGTGGTCTGGTTACAATGTCTATATCTCTTACAAAATTCGCATTAAAACTTTTGTAATTGTTTTTCAAACTTTTTCAGAACCAAAGTGTCGAAATCAATATTTTATTTTTTTTTTTTTTTACAAGTTTAGCTTACATTTATTAAAAGTATATTATAAGTTTTCAGTTTCTTTTTCCTTTTTAAAATTATGTTATTCTAAAGGTAAGTAATAACTTGCATAATTATTAAATAATACTTATTTAATTGTTCATCGCACGCACGTGTAAGTATACATGCTGAAAAAATCGGCATTTCTCGCACAGAGACTTAATAAATAGTCTCGATTCATGTGATTGTGATCCTTGCTTTGCTCGAATGTTAACCTCGCACTCGTTCAAGTTATTTTTTACATTTTATTAGAATAGATAGAATACACATATTTCTCTGTTTTTATATAATGTTTAATGGAATATATTTTATTTTTGTTATAAGCCTTTTTTAACAATATTAATAATTTTGAATAAAAGATCTATATTATTTAATTCATAAAGCAATGCGTATACAGGGTGTTCAAAAATGAAATGGCACGACCAGTATAACCGTGTTCAGAATAACATTCTAAGCACTTTTTCCCTTTTGGCATATTTCGTAATTGTGTCTAATTATCGAGTTATGGTCAATCAAAAACTTCGATAACATAGGCCGACAAAATGAGACCGATTTATTTGTCCAGAAACCAGACCATAGTTTTCTGAAGGTCTTTTATGGACTTAATTCAAATCTGGCGGCAGATTTGCTCTATCACGTCAGGATTTTGAGATATTCTAACCTAAAAGTGTAAAAAACAACGTTTTTGCCCATTTTTAAGGTTATATACAGGGTGATTCATTTTAATTGCCCCAGGCAAATATCTCGAAAAGTACGGGAGATGGAAAAAAATGTTAAATGTAAAAGTTGTAGGGTTCAGAGGGGGAAATTGGTATTTCAAGTTTTTCTCAACCTTGCTTTTTTCAAGATATTGGCCTACAAATTGCGTAGACAGCTTGATTTAACCTTGATGCGACTGCAGAGGTCAACTAGACCCCATGACATAACATCATGTTTGAATGTAAAATTTTCCGCTCTTTTAATTTCCGAGGTCAAAAGTTGGTGTTCCTATTTAAAAAAACTACTTTGACTTTGAAATGGACTTGAAACTTGACCCCAAGGTCATGGTCAAGGTCACCATTGGATTTCCCCCTCTGAACCCTACAACTTTTACATTTAACGTTTTTTTCCATCTCCCGTACTTTTCGAGATATTTGCCTGGGGCAATTAAAATAAATCACCCTGTATAAACTACAGATTTTATTTTTTTTTAAATACACACAGCATCTTAAAGTAGAAGTCTTCCTCTTTCGAATGGCGCTGAGTTTGCTTAAGTATCTTTTTTTTTCTCTAAGATAGAGCAAAGTTAAGTTTATGCATTTGCTAATTTTACTATAGCTGGAAAATCACTGAAATGACATAGTTATGATGCAGGAGGCCCAAAAACCCCATGCTACAAACCCAAAATATACAAAATTGAAGCCTACAAACCCTATACTACAAACCCCAAACCCACAAAACCCGAGCGTACAAATCCCAAGCCCACAAGCCCCGATGACAAAACCCCAAATCCATAAACCCTAATTTCCATATCTTCAAGCTCATAAATCCTATGCCCACAAACCTGATGATCACAAATCACAAATTTATATACCCCAAACCCACAAACGCTAAATCCACAAATCTCGAGCCTACCAACTCTACCAAGCCTACACCCTCATGCCCACAAATCCCGACATCTTGTAAACGAAAAGCTTATATATCCCAAATTCACAAACCCGAAATCCTTAAGCTTACACATCCTAAGCCTTTAAACCCAAGTTTACAAATATTCAAGATTTTTTTACCGCTCTCAGCCGAACCCAGAGTCACGAAACGTGGACGTGACGGCGATGACTCCATGTTTTTTTTTTTGTTTTTTTTTTTTATTTTTTTTTTGTTTTTTATATTTTTGTTTGTTTTTATTACAAAAAATTTTTAGTTTACATATCAATTACAAGGTTTTCAACCCAGTCCTAGGTTTTTAGATTTTCTTTCTCATTTTTCTTTATGAAAACGTTGTCGCTTTACTTCAAATGATCGGTTATGCGATTGACGACGATGTTCGGCAAATGCATCATATCTTTTCAAGGACCAACAGTAGTCTGCCATCATCCTTTCATCCCATCTTCCCTGATAATGCCACTCCTTTTGTTTAATGTCTTGATGAAACCTTTCTCCCATTTCTTCACTCTTAGCTCCATTGTTTTCTGGAAACCTATCCAAGTGTGAAAAAAGATAATGTAATTTTGAACTCATCAAACAACCTAACTTTTCAAAATTAGTCAACATAGTAGAAACAATAGTTTTATAGTTTGGAGCCCGATTATTTCCTAAAAAAATTTGTACAGCTTCTTTAAAACTCAACCAGGCATTTTTCTCCTCAGAATTCATAAATGTAACAAAATCATTGTCTTTTATGAGGGTTCTTATGTTGGGTCTTGTAAAAATAACTTCTTTAATTTTTGCATCACTTAATTTAGGAAATTTTGATTGAAGATACTGAAAACATTTACCATTTTTATCCAGTGCTTTAACAAATTGCTTCATTAAACCAAGCTTAATATGGAGAGGTGGTAACAAAATATTTTCTCGGTCTACAAGACTCTCATGGATGACGTTTTCATAACCAATATCCCATTTTTCTCTTACTGGCCAATTTTTTGTGTATAATGTTTCGTTCGTGCACGACTTTCCCAGAGGCAAAGAAAGCATGGATATTTTGTAAATCCTTATTGTAGACCGAGAACCATTTGGATCATTTTGAAATCACCACAAATGAGCCATTTGTGATAGTTGTAATCAATTTTTTCTAAAAGAAATTTAAAAGTTTCATAAGATTCCTTCATTATAACTGAAAGAGCGATTGGGATGGCTGCAAAATCATTGCCGTTATGGAGTAACACTGCCTTTAAACTTTCCTTACACGAATCTATAAACAAACGCCAGTCTTCTGGTTTATACATGTCTGGTTTATATAAATTTATAATACTTTTGATATCATTGCAGTATACAAGAGAATTTTCTTTTGAAAAAAATTTTACAAACTTCTCATCTCTTTTTCTATACGTTGTTCCAGGTTCTATCTTTGTCCCAGGTAACAACATATTTCTTTCTTTAAGCCTTGAAGCCAGTAGTTCAGATGCATCTTTTGTGAGCTGAAGATCGCGAATAAGGTCATCCAAACCATCTTGGTCAAAAAGTTTCGGCTCGATGTCGCTTGATGAACCCTCAGAAAAACTTGATGTTTCTTTCTCAGCCTCATCTATACTTTCAATTGTACCTACATTATTTCCTTCGCATCTTTCTATTTTTCCTTTCTTAGCAGGCGTTACACTCTCCACATTAGGGTATTTAATTTTTCTTTTATTCCTTTTGTTGAAGCCACTTACATTGCTTAAGCAAAAATAACAGTCATTGTCGTGATCTAAAGGTTCGCGCCAAATAGCTGGTTCAATCACGACCTTTCCTTTATCTTCGTCTCATCTCCCCATATTAAGTCTACAATCATTACAAATAGATTCAGGTACCCATGTTTTATCTAAGTTTCTCATTGGCTTATTATAACATTTTATATATGATTCTTTTATCGATTCATTTATCAATCTACGAAATACCTGTGGTTGAAAGTCTCCACAAAGATTGCAAAATTGGTTTTTCTTATTGGTACAAGGAGTTCTGTCGATTTGCATTTTACTCAACATATTTATTGATATTGAAAAATATCCGTAAACAATTTCCCTAAATGTTTTGCATAGGATTGTGGGATTACATATTTTATATAAATTTCAATTTGCTTAAATTTGCTCTATCTTAGCAAGAATAAAAGATATTTAAGCAAACTCAGCGCCATTCGAAAGAGGAAGACTTCTACTTTAAGATGCTGTATGTGTTTAAAAAAAATAAAATCTGTAGTTTATATATAACCTCAAAAATGGGCAAAAACGTTGTTTTTTACACTTTTAGTTTAGGATATCTCAAAATCCTGACGTGATAGAGCAAATCTGCGGCCAGATTTGAATTCAGCGCATTAAAGAACTTCAGAAAAGTATGGTCTGGTTTCTGGACAAATTTCTTGTCGGCCTGTGTAATTAGCCAATCAGTGCTCTAGCTAACGCTGGTAGGCGGGGTTTACTCGAGCAGCATGGGCCGCGCGGGGAGAGTCATGCGGGGTTCATCGTCAAATCGAGCGCTGATTGGATAATTATTGATGATTTTAATTAACAGTAACTCCATAATTAACCCAAATTCGGAAAAATGCCAAAAGTGAAAAAGTGCTTAGAATGTTATTCTGAACACGGATATACTGGTCGTGCCAGTTCATTTTTGAACACGGTGTATATGTCTATAATATTAAAATTACTCCATTATTACCCGCTTCGGTCGGCCTAAAAACGTCTCCCGACGCAAATAATCCATTTACGCACCCGTGTGAAACCAGTATTTTTCTCCACGAGACCCGCACAACATGCAAACATGCGTATTTGAGGATGGAGTGGAGAATATAAGAATATCCTAATAAATTGTGGTATTTACCTTCGGCATGGGTATCGCTCGAATCACTATCTGTCGAAGTTGTGTTACTGGAACTACTACTATTTTCACAAAAGTTATCACTGCTGCTCAAAGAACGATTGTTTAACTCTTGCAGGATTCGATATTTTGTAGATCGGGAGCAATTTTTAAAAGAACGTCTTCTTTTTTTCATGACGAAAATCGATTATAATTACACCTGCGCGTACTAGTATTAAATTCTTTTTCTTTAGTTTTAAGCACTTAAATTATACACACACATGTGCGATCCGTTAAATTATCAACTTCACGATATTTACAGGTTTTTGTTATTTTAGCTTTTTTTCTACTGCAATTATTTATCGGTTTTGTAACCATGTTCACATTTGTTAATTGTCAGTACCGAACCTTACTGTTATAATGTTCTCATTAGTGTGGTGGATAAAAAGCAATGAAATTAACGTTGTCCTTTCGGACGATATTTGCGTAGGAAAGGAAACGCAAGCAAAACGGGAAGGTTCATGGTATGAAGTAAAAATTTTACAAAAGAGCAGTAAGTTCATATAATGTTCTATCTATATACTTAACAATTAACCTAAAAATAATAATTATTAATATATTATTAATTAGATGATAAGGAGTGGCTAGATTCCTTGGAAGCAAAATGAAGTGCCGACAAAAAAACTTTTACGAAAGCAAAAGACACAAGACTAAACTAAATTATAAAAGTTATTGTTAATTTACTATTTTCTCGGCATGGTTCTTGTATTTAACACCAATATTATTTGTATTGTTTGCTTCGGTTATAATTAATCATTATTAACGTTTTTGTTTATTTGCCATAGTTATTCTTAATGTATTCATTATAAGAGATAGAAAATAAAGTTTACTTACCATTATTTCAATTTATTCCAAAATTCTTCTTCATAAATTAACCCATTAAGTCCCAAACGCACAAAATTTTAACGTTGACTTTGACCGCGCACCATTTTAAAATAAAATTTTTGAGGTCGCTCTTTCGATTGGCGGTGGCGAAAATTCCGAAAAATAACGTTTAACCTATTATTTTTCAACAAATATTTAAAAAAATGCACTTTTTTGACTTGGATTTTTTTTCAAACCTAATTTCAACAATGTTCCAAATGTCTAGGCAACTTCTAATACAGATAAAAGGTGTTCTCGAGACTTGTACTTCAAAAATATATAGCGAAACATTTCGATATATAGCGTTATCTAATTCAAAATGGCGTCCGAACGCCAAATTTTTGTTTTAAACTTCACAAATTTTTTTCTCAAAAACTATAGACTTTCATAAAAATTTCCTAAGAATAAAAATGTCTTAGATTTAGTCAAAGAATACACTCAAATTTTTTCAAATAGATCCGGTACGATTTTTGATTTTTCAAAAAGTCAAAATATCGAAATTTCGAAAAACGTCCTTAAAAAATCTGAAAAAAATTGAGATCATTCTTTGATGAATACTAAAACATTTTTGTTCTTTCCAAAATATTATAAAATGGTGCGCGGTCAAAGTCAACGTTAAAATTTTGTGCGTTTGGGACTTGGGTTAAAATACAAATGTACTTGATTCGATATTATTTGATGTTACAAATTAAAAAAATTAGAATAAATCTATACTACACATAATTAAACATAATAAACGTATAAGTTGGTTTAAAAAAATTATCAATTTTGATTAAATAAGTTAAAAATAATAATGTCAAATTTATTTTTATTTTGCTGAGAAGAAGATTCGTTGATTTCAGCACGTATGCACACACGTGCATGCGATGGACAATGAAATAAGTATTATTTAATAATAAGTTATTACTTACCTTTAAAAATAACATAATTTTAAAAAGGAAAAAGAAACTGATAACTTATAATATACTTTTAATAAATGTAAGCTAAACTTGTAAAAAAAAATAAAAATATTGATTTCGACACTTTGGTTATGAAAAATTTGAAAAATAATTACAAAAGTTTTAAGGTTTTATTGAAAGTTGTAAAAAAAACTTGTTAAAACCTATTAAAAGTTTCGATTTTATAAGTTTATGGGGAGCATGTTATAAAACCAATATTAAAATATTAATGAACTCATGAAAACTTATATTAAACATGTAGAAAAAAAATAAAATGTTCGATTTTGATTTTTGTTCCGAAGTAGGTTTGAAGCGAAACTAGGAGACCAGTCAACCCGTCCAGGGGACACGTCGTTCGACCTGCGACTCTGCGAGAGACCCCAGAGTGTAGCCGACAGAAAATCTAAGTATTGCAACGACCTAAGCCGTACGGCCCGTATATCTTGTACATAGAATTTGCGCTTTAAGACGAAACGACGCGACGTGATATTGCGATAGGATTTAGTAATGTATTTTGTCAGTTTACGAATAATTAATTAAAAGACTTTGTTTAACAAAATTATTTCCGCTAATTCTTTGCTCCCTTTAAACTAAAAGAAAATCTTACAATTTTGGCGCTCAACTAGTGGCAAAATAGCGGAAATAAATTTTAAGCTAGATTTATTTGTTAAAAGCATATTATATAGATTTCCGTTTATTTAAAAAAAAAAAAACATAATTGACGAATATAAGAATTTTAATTTTGTTAGATAATGAATAGGACACCACCTAGCATGGTAAATACTAGGAAAAAGCAAGCGGATTTAACGAATTTGGAAATGGATAAATTAAAATCTAAGTTGGATCAATTGTCCATCGAAGCTGCAAAAGCGCACAGTGAAAACGAGAGTTTGCGAAAACAACTCGATAGACTGATGGATCAAAATGAGGCATTGCTTGCGGAACGGGACGAGTGTTCAAGGCCAGTACACTCTGCAAATAATAATAATAATGAGCAAAATCAAAATTTAACCCATTAAGGACCAAATGGACGTTTCTTTTTGTCTGTTTTCAGTGGCTATATTCAATATGAAATAGATCCGAAAAAAAATCGAGATAAGTCATTTTGGATGTAAAATTGTCTGAACTTTCGATCTATGCTGTCAGAATTTTGGAAAAATACATATTAAAAAAATTATAATTGTTTATTTAACAAAAAGCATGAAATTTCGAACAAAATGTTGGCTTTATCGAGCATTTTCGGATCGAAATCAGTCTAGGATTTTAATGATTACCCAAATTTTTGCGTCCATGGACCCTAACCTTTAAAATGCACTAAAGAGTTTTTTCAAATTTAACATGGCGGCGCTCAATATGGTGGCCTAAAGATAAAATTTTTTGCTTATTCTAGTATTTTTGAATAAAACAACTTGTTCGTGATGGATGATCGCGAAAATTAATTTGTGGGGTTATTTTGAATTGCTGATAATGAATTGGCTATTTATTTTTCAAAATTCAAAATGGCGGATCCAATATGGCGGGCAAAAATTTTTTAAATTGTTCAAATCCCATGAAAAATGGTACTTGATTTTTCTGGGTCGTTGATGATGAATTTGCTTCTTGTTTTTATCAAATTTGAGATTAGAGATTCAACTCACTGACAAAAACGTTCTTATGTTATAAATATTATAATGTAAGAGTTTTTACGTTCATCAGTTCTGAAAATATTGTTTTTTAGCCGTGATTTCACGTTGCCCAGCCCTACCACGTGGAGGTTAACAACAAAACTAAGGGCCTCTTTTTTTATTTTTTTAGTTTTTTTATATTTATTATTTTTTATTTTTTATTATTATTTTTTTTTTATTTTTTTTTATTTGTGTGAAAGTGAGAAACATGACGAACATACATGGACTTTGCAGTCTTTACACATTTTTGTTGTTCTAGAAGCACATTTTCTGAAATTTTCACAATTTTTTTTTGAAGAAACAGTTATGGATGTGTGTGATTTACTTATTTTTGACTTCGCAAGGTAATATCTTGCTATTTTCATAGCAATATCTTGCGCGTAATTCCAAAGAACCGTTGCATTAGCCATCGAAGATTGAATTAATTTGTGGGGTTATTTTGAATTGCTGATAATGAATTGGCTATTTATTTTTCAAAATTCAAAATGGCGGATCCAATATGGCTGACGAAATTTTTCAAAATTGTTGATATTTTCTGAAAATTGATATTCGGGCGTTTTCGGAATCGCTGATTATAAATCTGCTATTCATTTTTTCATAATTCAAAATGGCGGGTCCAATATGGCGGGCAAAAATTTTTTAAATTGTTCAAATCCCATGAAAAATGGTACTTGATTTTTCTGGGTCGTTGATGATGAATTTGCTACTTGTTTTTATCAAATTTGAGATTGAAGGAATAATATTGCTATTAGTTTTTCTAAATCCATGATCTAAAATCAAGGCTAAGCCTCTTTGGCTGATTATGAATTACTATTTTTCCAAAATCAAAGTACTGGATCTAATATAGTGAGAAAATTTTTATAAAAATAAAAAAAATAGTCTGTATTACAAAATTATTGTCAACTGATCTGTGCAAAAATATTATTAGACCCTTTTATTTTGAAAAGAGGATACAACACAGCTTGAAATTATTTTTTGCACATCATATTTTTATACAAATTATGAGGTTGATATTCAGATAGTCACGACATATAACAATATATTATCACTAAAATCGGCATATTTAGATAAGTACATTATGTAACAACGTTACTTTATAACCCCTAAATATTACATTATTATGTTTTACTGTTTTACATCCTGAATATATCGAACATTTTGTTCAATGTAAAATGTTTTAGTTTGATGACCTATTTCAGTTTTTTTTCCTGAAAGATACTGGATATAAATTTTATTTATTTTTTCATATAATATCCAAAATATTTTGACAACTTAGAGTTTGAAAAGTGGTATTAGAGGATTTGAAATAATTTTAAAATGTCATCAAAACGCCTAAAGCGATCTCGTAGTGAAAATATTGAAATCGAAGAGGGTGAAAATGGAGTATGTAATGCTATTTACATACCGAACATAAATGATTCTGGAGATTCTGATTCGGATTCAGAGACGAATGCTGAATCCGATGCAGATGTTCAACATCCAAATAATTTTCAAGGAGTATCTAAGGTGTCATTTCATCGAGTATTCGATAATTACACGGAAAATCAATCGCAACTAGAACCAGAGCATACTTATGAATGGGTTCATGGACAATATAAATATAACAAATTCCTGAAAAATGAGAATTTGCTTTCTGATAGTACGAAAAAAATGATAAGTAACTCATCTGCAGCAGAATTATTTGAACTTTCTTTCCAAGGAAATCAAGGATTATATTATTGAATGTACAATTTTGAATGGATACCATCTCACTGAAAATGACTTGGATATTTTTATAGGCGTATTAGTATTGACAACTTTCAATCAAAGAAAATCACAAAAGGATTATTGGTCAACAGATCCACTTCTTGAATGTCCAGCCATTTCTTCAGCAATGAGTCGCAATAAATTTATGAAAATCAAGTTGAATTTGAAAATGAACAAACCTGATGACAAAAATGAAAATGATAAAGCTTGGAAAGTTCGCAAAGTACTTCAGATTTTTAGAAAAAATTTACAGCAATTTGGTTATTTTTCTACCGCTCTTTCAATAGATGAGATGATGGTAAAGTTTCATGGGCGTACAAATTTACAACAATTTATACAAAACAAACCTGAACGTTGGGGCATCAAAAAGTGGGGCATTGCTAGTTTTGAAGGGTATTTGTTTGACTGCGACATATATTGTGGGAAAGGTTCAAATATTTATTGTTCGGGTGATAAAGCTAAACTTGCAAAATGTGCTTTAAGTAGTCGTGTAATACTTTTGATGACTGAAAATTTACTATCGACAGTTGTACCTAAAAAGCTTATGAAATATCACTTATATTTCGACAACTACTTTCCTAATCCAGACTTACTAGTTCATCTAAAAAGACTAGGTTTGAAAGCTACGGGTACGGTAAGAGTGAACAGAGTAAAAGTAAATAACTGTGTTGATAAAAAAGCGAAGAGAGGTACGTTTTCTGTAAAACATGATAAAAATAGTGGACTCAACTTCATTACAGTTATGGATTCAAAACCTGTATCAGTGCTTTCAACAGCAGCTGGAGTTGATCCTTTAGATGAAGTACAACGATTTTCCTCTGCCGAAATGGAACGAATTGGTATACAATTTCCCCATGCCTTCAAAATTTATAATTTATTTATGGGTCGTGTTGATTTACACGATTTGCACTGCAGTAATTTGATGCCAAGTATAAGAGGAAAAAAAGGGACTTGGCCAATGTTTATTAGATTCATTCAATCTTCGATGGCTAATGCAACGGTTCTTTGGAATTACGCGCAAGATATTGCTATGAAAATAGCAAGATATTACCTTGCGAAGTCAAAAATAAGTAAATCACACACATCCATAACTGTTTCTTCAAAAAAAAATTGTGAAAATTTCAGAAAATGTGCTTCTAGAACAACAAAAATGTGTAAAGACTGCAAAGTCCATGTATGTTCGTCATGTTTCTCACTTTCACACAAATAAAAAAAAATAAAAAAAAAATAATAATAAAAAATAAAAAATAATAAATATAAAAAAACTAAAAAAATAAAAAAAGAGGCCCTTAGTTTTGTTGTTAACCTCCACGTGGTAGGGCTGGGCAACGTGAAATCACGGCTAAAAAACAATATTTTCAGAACTGATGAACGTAAAAACTCTTACATTATAATATTTATAACATAAGAACGTTTTTGTCAGTGAGTTGAATCTCTAATCTCAAATTTGATAAAAACAAGAAGCAAATTCATCATCAACGACCCAGAAAAATCAAGTACCATTTTTCATGGGATTTGAACAATTTAAAAAATTTTTGCCCGCCATATTGGATCCGCCATTTTGAATTTTGAAAAATAAATAGCCAATTCATTATCAGCAATTCAAAATAACCCCACAAATTAATTTTCGCGATCATCCATCACGAACAAGTTGTTTTATTCAAAAATACTAGAATAAGCAAAAAATTTTATCTTTAGGCCACCATATTGAGCGCCGCCATGTTAAATTTGAAAAAACTCTTTAGTGCATTTTAAAGGTTAGGGTCCATGGACGCAAAAATTTGGGTAATCATTAAAATCCTAGACTGATTTCGATCCGAAAATGCTCGATAAAGCCAACATTTTGTTCGAAATTTCATGCTTTTTGTTAAATAAACAATTATAATTTTTTTAATATGTATTTTTCCAAAATTCTGACAGCATAGATCGAAAGTTCAGACAATTTTACATCCAAAATGACTTATCTCGATTTTTTTTCGGATCTATTTCATATTGAATATAGCCACTGAAAACAGACAAAAAGAAACGTCCATTTGGTCCTTAATGGGTTAAGCTCCGCGGGTAACGCTCGTGATCCAAGCGTCGCGAATAATTCGAACATTGAAAATATTATAAACGGCGAACTCGTACGAGGGATTTTGAAACACTTTCAAAATTTGCAAATAAATATTGAATTGCCTAAGTATAATGGAGATAGAGACAACCCAGCCGAGTTCGTTGAGAAATTACAAAAATATTTTGAGCGAAAAGAAATTTCAAGAGAACAACAAATGGATATTGTCGAGGACGCGATAAAGGGTAGAGCTCGCTCTTGGTTTGATGCAAGACAAAGTCCATTTGTTGACTATACACACTTTAAACGAATTTTTTTGAAAGAGTTCTACTTTTTAGAAACTCGCGCCGAGACAAAAAGTGCTTGGACCATGAAGCGTTTTAGAGCAGCCGATGGATCCTTGTCCGAGTATTTTACCGAACAACGCCGCGCAGCCAAGTACATCGACCCTCCTATGGACATATATGAAGTAAACTATCATATTAATCAGTTGCCGGCGCGGGTTCGAGATGTACTTTCGGTGATCGATTTTTCGGACACTGATCGCATCGCGCAGGCTTTAAATAGGCTTGACTCAGCATATAAGGGCGTAGGTGAAAATAAAGGGGATAACTCGCATGGGAGACGTACTGGAACAACGTCTCGTGCAGCGCAGCAGCAGCCCTCGGTTCCACGGGTAAATCACGTTTATCGAGGCTACTCGCGGTCGAATTACCATAGTCCATATTATCGGATCCACGGAAACAATCAAGACGCGACTTTGAACCGCGATTTACAAAGAAATTGGCACGGTGATAACGTTGACAATTTGACGAATTTTGCAATTCCTGATACTTCGCAGCCACCTCCTAGTTTTGATACGCAAAATCAACAAAGCTGGCGTGAAAATAACGATTCTAATAATCGCGAGATTCATGCAATAAGCCAGTCCGATTTTTTGCAAGATCTTTGCTGGGATGTCGAACAAAACAAGGGGTCGGGCGATGAGCAAGCAAATTCGCGTATTATGATTCCGCGTATTCAAGGACAAGTAGGTTTACGCTCGGGGCGAATGTTAATAGACTCTGCTAGCGAAGTGACCTGTGTATCGGACGTAATGAATAACGACTTAAAGCGTGAAAATAATATTCCCGAGTTACCCCTAAGTAATATGGCTGTCTATGTAGCAGTGGGAAAGAAAACAATTAAAATTATAAAGAAAATTTATTTATCTCTCGATATTTGGAAATTTAAATTCGATTATACATTTTTAGTTGTACCCGGATTGTCAGCAGATTTCATCATTGGAGCTGATTTTGTAAAAGCGTTTGACGGAATTATTGATTTTAAGAATGAGACGGTCATGTTAAATGAGATTATTTCCAGTCATTTGGTAGAATATCGTACGCAACAAACGGTAAACGAGACGGCATGTCACAGTGTCAAGATTTTTTCGTTAAATACGTGGGGACAGAAATTGCAGCGGGAAAGTAATATTTGTGCGACACAAATCCTAACGGGCGGTGTATCAGTTCAGGGGGGTGTATGCAACGTCGACACACTGACTTCGAAACATAATCGTGTACAGGAACGCGTGGAATGTAATAGTAACGATTCAACATTGTCCGTCGAACAAGAAATTGATAAATACGTAACGGTAATTAAGGGATTCTTGCATGACAAAAAATCTCGCATCGCGGACTTGCTTTTTAAACATAAAGATGTTTTTTCTAAAGAACCTGGGTGCATTAAAAACTACGAACACGATATAAACCCGTGCTTCGAGAAACCCTTCGTACGAAAATCCTATCCCATTCCATTACACCAACAAGCCGCCGTCGATTGCAAAGTCGATAAAATGTTACAGCAAGGTATAATTGAATATTCTTGTAGCGAATATTGTAACTCGATTCACATTGTCACTAAGAAAAATGGTGATATTCGAGTGTGTTTAGACGCGCGTTTCCTAAATAAAGGTATTCCAGCTGATAACGAATGTCCGCCTTACATTGAACATTTTCCACGATTGACTTTGTAAAAGGTTACCATCAAATTCCTTTAAAAGAACAAGCGCGGAAGTATACCACCTTTCGGTACAAAGGCCAAACATATCAATTTACAAGAATTCCGTTTCGACTGAATACCGCGGGATCGGGTTTTATACGAGCACTTATGACGGCACTGCATCGAGTTTTACACTTAGTAACAATATATGTCGATGATTTGTTGATCCCATCGCGTGATTTTAATGAGCACATTGAACATTTAGATCAAATTTTCACGTGAATACGTGAAAAGGGTTTAACATTAAGCCTAGAAAAATCAAATTTTTTTTGCAATAAGGTAAATTTCTTAAGATTTGTTTTAAGCGCTGAGGGCATTACCGCCGACTCAGACCACTTGGCCAAAATTCGCGAATTCCCGATCCCGACAAATAAACAACAACTTCAAGGTTTTTAAGGAGTATGCGGATACTACCGAAGATTTAGTATCCGACACGCTAACTTTGTCGATCCCTTTCGCGATTTGCTCCGTAGCGGGACACGTTGGGAATGGAACAATGGACACACGGTTGCTTTTAACGTCCTTAAGGAGAATTTTATGAAATCTGTAACGCTGAGTCATTTTATGCTAGACAAAAAATTTTGTTTACAAAATGATGCCAGCGATGTTGGCATAAGCGGGCTATTATACCAAATTGACTCGGAAGGAAACCCCCGTATTATATCTCTTGCGAGTCGCGTTCTATCCAAATATGAGAGTCGGTATACAACCACGGAAAAGGAGTTATTGGCAATAATATACTCGGTCTTAAAATTTCGGTATTACTTAATAGGGTCCGAATTTGACATCGTGACAGATCACAAATCATTAACCTTCTTATTGTCGTCCCCATTTCATAGTGCGCGATTAATTCGTTGGATTTTAGCTCTTCAAGAGTTTAAATTTAATGTTCGCCATTGCAAGGGTGCCGATAATGTTATTGCGGATTTTTTCAGCCGTAACTTTCCGGAACAATCATGCCAATCGAATCCTCACCACTTGATCTGGAACTTTATTCGAGCGACAGATGAAGTCGCTAGTATTGATTCGGAAAATACAGATTTGATACGGTTGGTAGCGGACATTAAAATAAGGCGCGAAATCATCCACGAATTACGCGATTTAACGACCCTTCAGGCTAATGATAAAATATTACAAAAGCTAAAATTAAAAACATCGAATAGTATTGAATTGTTAGACGAAAAGCGGATTATTTACGTCAAAAACAAAACAACCTCTAATTGGAGATTATATTTACCGCACTCGCTGGTGGACAAAACTCTTAAATTAGCGCATGAACAATTTGGACACGTTGGATCATATAAATTATTTTCTTACTTGAGTCGATTTTTCTTTTGGAGACGCATGAGAGCGGATATTAAGGCATATACGAAAACGTGCGATTTGTGTCAGCGAGTAAATTACCTCAATTATCTGATGGAAGGGGCATACCAATTTCTACAAGTCCGCGAACCGAATGAAATTGTTAGTGTTGATTTTTTTGGACCGCTACCTAAGTCGAGCGGCGGATTACAATACTTATTCGTAGCGCAAGATCTTTTTACGAAACTAGTTACTATGTATCCGATAAAAAAAGCAAATACTCGAACTTGTTTAAACAAATTGATAAATAATTATTTTATTAATATCGGAACTCCAAAGAAAATACTATCCGATCATGGAACACAGTTCGTGTCATTGGTCTGGAAGTCAAAAGTAGAAGCATTGGGCATACAAGTTTTGTATTCCTCTATTAGCCACCCACAGTTGAATCCTGTCGAAAGAACGATGCGTGAAATTGGTCGTTTGATGCGCACCTACTGTTCCGAGCGCCACTTTTGTGCAGGACTGTCTAAACTATACGACTCATCAGAGTACGGGATTTACCCCGTTTTATCTACATTACGGCAAAGATCCGAAAGAGAATATTGTTGCAGAGAATATTGTTATTGCAACGTGCTTTCAATCAAAGACGTGTATCACAGAAAAGTATCAGTAAAGTTAAGTTATCCTTGGGAGACTGGGTACTGTTGCGCGTGCCGCACCTATCAAATGTTGCATTAAGTAAAATTTATAAGTTTTTCCATATTTATGAAGGCCCTTTCAAAATAGTACGACAACCGAGCCCTAATGCCTTTGAGTTGAGCCTACCCGAAGATGACACACAAATAAAAGGGGTATATAATAGATTAAACCTACGATTGTATCACCGTCCTTACTCTGGCAATGTCTCGAATCCACTCTAACTAGTGACGTAGTATCCGCAGTGCCCGTCTGCGCCCTGATTGGATAATTATCGAAGGTTTTGAATCACCATAACTCGATAATTATCCAAAATTATGGAAAATGCCAAAAGGGAAAAAGTGTTTAGAATGTCATTCTAAACACGGATATACTGGTCGTGCCAGTTCATTTTTAAACACCGTGTATAAATGTAACGTACGAACGAATCCTTACAAGGAACAGTAGTTCAAGAGACAATATGAAATATGAGAGAATTAATGTCTCTAAACATTATAGATGCATGCTCAGAGAAACTTCAAGCTTGCATTAGTAATAAATTTGCATTCCTAATCGTATATAAAAATGAGCCTCTTAAGTCGCTTACTATGTGCCACAATTCGGAACATTTTTCTTAAGTCAATTATCAATTCAGGATAATGCTTTCATAAATATAATTTAGCAAAGAAATATTTGGGTTAGATATTTAGGTTTATGAAATTTATTCTTCTACGAGGTAACACCACTGTAATTTTTTAAAAAAATCAAAATATTTTTTTAACTTAAAAGATACATTGTCCCCTCTAAAATATGAAGCAAAAAGGTACCTGAAAGAAAAAATTTTTATTTGAATTTCGAAGTTTTGGCCAAGAAAGTTGCATTGTTCCGAAAAATTTACTTTCGGCGGTAACGTAATTGTGAGAAAGATACCACTAATGACTTACTTCTTATATAGTATACACATAGAAGTTATTAGAAGTTTCGTCGCTTAGGTAAAAGCACTTTCAAACAAAAGTCCGTTAAAGTAACGTCCAATAGCCTGTACAAGTGTATATAGTCGTAAAGAAGAGAATGGTTTTGTTTTAATTGCTACCGATACGTGTACGTTGTTTGTAATAAACTTATTCTGTATTCATCTGAATTGAGGGAAGAAAAAGTATATATCTTTTTAAGATATACTTTTACATTAATAAAATTTTTTATAGTTTTTTGTTTCAGGTGATTTGCTGCAGAGTTATCGTGTGCACGGGAAAAAATGTTTATAACATAGCCTCTGTTATCATTGATTCTTTTGTATCCTTTGTCGAATTTTTGTTTTAATCTTTAGAGGGCCGGGGTTTTGAAAAATTTGAAAATCGCATTTTTCTATAGGAATGTGGTCTAAGGCCCCGAGCTAGAGCCAAACTAAATTGCGATGTTGGTGAGTCAGACCCCTTACGCCTAGAGGCGTATTCCGGCCCTCTAAAGGTTAATGATATTTTTATTTTTTAAATTTTTGAGTTCATTTGGTAAATTATTGAAGTTTGTTACTGCTCAGATGTAGCTATTTTTATGCTTATTTTGCTATGGCTTTTTGGCATTTGAATACTTATTTTCCTAGTTATGGTAACTGATTCTAAACATTTTTGTAGGAGTTTTTAACCCATTAGTGCCGACACGGACATTTTTGGACACTCGTTATTTCCGGATATATTTTGATTTCGTTTTTTTTGTAAATTCGCCCGGAAATATTGAGTGTCCAAAAATGCCCGAAAGCTTTAGCCAGATCTAGGAAAGTTATAGCAATAGGATTGCTTGCTTCTAGTTGATTGTAGATTAAATTACATATTTGAGTTAGTATGTTTTTGGTACTTCTGTTCTTCCTGAATTCAAAATAATTATCCAATAGTAAATTATATTTATTGAAGAAGTTTAGAATTCTTTAGTGTAAAATTTTTTCAAATATTTTTGCTGTGTTTGAAACTAAAGAAATAGGCCTGTTATTTTTTTTTTTGCGATTTGTAGCTAGGTGTAATTTTAGCTCTTTTGGACATATCCCTTCTTCCACAGAGGTGTTTAATATGTGGACTAAAGGTGTCGATATGGCTGAGCTGTGTTTTTTTTTATAACTTGTGAGTTGATGCCATCATGACCTCCTTTGGTGTCTTTTAGATTATTAGTGGTTTCAATAATCTCCGACTGATTAGTTGGGTTTAAAAACATACTTTTATCACTTCTCATAGGCATCTTTATGCTGTCGTTTAGTGGTGGGGTTATCTTTTCTACTAATTTTTTTCCTACTTCACAGAAGAAATTGTTCATACTATCAGCGATATCTTTTGAGTCCGTAATTTTCTGGTTGTCTTATTACCATTTTTACCTAATTTATTATTAATTATCATCCATAGTTTTTATTCTTGATTATTAGCATTTAATTGAAATTGTTTTTTGTCATATTCCTCCTTGGCTTGATTAATAATTTTATTAAGTACTTTGGAGTAATTACTGAAAATATCTTTCTTTGACTTATTTGTAGGATCTTTTTTGAAAATGTTATATAGATTTTCTTTCTTTTTGCACGAAATTATAATGGTTTTAGTAATCCAATTTTTCCTAGGTCTCATAAGTTTATTACTTTTATCTTCGTATTTTGCTTTGTTTATACAGAATTTTATTTTGTCTATTAATGAATCTGTAGCTTCATTCGGGTTCATTATTGTTAAAATTTCTGTCCAATTTACTGTTTCAGCAGTTTAAAATAATTTCTTGCATTTAATTTTTATATTATTATTATTTTGTGTAGTATTTCTTTTCATCATTCATATGCCAAAATCTGATCTGAAAGTTTTTTATTTATAAACGACTAAACACCGTGCAAAATGTGGATAAACTCGTTATTAAAGAATTTTTTCAGATGCGTAACAAAATTTTTTTAAGTTCCGGCGCGGCCGGGAATCAGCAGGAGCGCGCGCGTTTGTGTTCGTCAACGTGCGGGCGCGTTCGGGGCATTCGGCCCACGCGCTGGGCACACACTAACTACCCCGGGACACGGGTCTTTATATTTTATTTCGCAGGGGCAATAAAGGCCTCCGACATTTATTCTATTTGATCGTGTCATTTCTTCGTGTAGTTCGCGGGACTACTCGACACCTAGGGTGTATCCCGTCTTTTTCGCCTAACCACTCGGATACCGCCACACTCCCGTAGAGCTGAGCGGCCGGCACCAGCTGCCCAACAGTCGGACAGCTATGCGAGCACAAGGGTCGCGCTCGCCATCAGCACGCGAGTACGGAAAGCGGGAGTACAGCTGTACTCTCGCGTTGTAAACGGACCGCGGCGACAAGAGTTCGCCGTCAGGTGCTCGCGCGCACCCCGAGGTAAGACCCTCGCGGGGCACTCGTACGTGCCCCATTGTACCTGTCTCGTGGGGAAATAGGTCTTCTCCACGAGACAACTCGAGAGCAATAACCCCATTACAACTGTGACAAGAAAACGTTACATAGGTTTTTGTCGTGTTCTTGCTCGTAGAATCGATATCCATATTCATTTTTGCAAGATTACGACATTTTGGATTATTTGTTTGAATAAAGTGATATTTTTCCTCGAGTTTCGTTTTCGATGCCAAGTTACTTTCATTTATTACTCGTGTTCTGTAATAGGCACATAATTCTTTTATACACCAATCTTTTTCCAATTTCTTTTAGTTTCTAAAAACTAACGGTAAAAAATTACAGGACAAAAAGAAATCTTTTTTTTTAAAGTTTAAAAAATTATCATTATTTTAAACATTTTTTGTAGAAATTTTATTAGAGGGCACGCCTATCTAAACTATAATTTTCTAAAAATCATGTGCGCTAACATACTATAAGAAATCTCCAGCTATCAATATTTTTCGGTAAAAAAAATTTTGGACGTAGATTTGTATTTATTTGATCAAACACTCTATACTTTTGATATCCCACATACAATTTGTTTTTAATTATCACGAATGTGTTTGTAGAGTTGTATTTGTAATGTTTTCTCTATTGTATTAACACTCTCTCCATTCATACAATTAACTATAATAGTGTTCTTATTTTTCTTAAACACATTTTTGGTTTGGATAGTTTTAGCTTTTGTTAAATAATGCATTATTTGTTTTTTAAGGTTTATGTTACTGTTATTATCAGTTTTCTTGATAATTAATTTAGGTACACTTTTACCCTTTGGTTGTATGTTTATTAATATTTCCAAATAAGTGTTTGTTATTTTTGTGTTATTATTCACTTTATTCGATAATTGTTCTCTTTTAAGTAATTGATTTTGCAAGTCGTTATCTTGTGTTTCCTTGTAAAGTTGTTTTAACATGTTGTTTTTTATTTTTAGGGCTTCCATTTCACTATAATTATTGTAGATAGTTGTTTCATGTTGACTCTCAACGCTCTTTTCATGTACAATATCCTTGATGATATCCTGTTTAATTTGTTCACCTTCCTCGAGCTTTAACTGAGCAATGAAATGTCGTGTTTTCTCACATAATGATCCTTAGAAATACACAATTTATAGAACTAGAAAGAAATGAGAAAGTTTATTTACAATAGAATAATACACTAAATTTGCCCTTAGTCGATACGGGACTTTAAGGGTGCCAGTCGCGAATAAAAAGGAGTCGCGACACTCCTATCCTACATGCGAACCCACACACGGTCTGACACGATCCTGTCAAGAGGGGAAGAAGTGAATTGTACCTGCTCCTCGTAGCCGATGTCATAGGGCTGCCTCACACGGAATGCCCTCTGTCTCCGACGCGCGAGCTCAGCCGCTCTTCTCGCGGAGCTGTCGAGTTTGTTCGCTCGCAGCGCTGGCATGGATCGTTGAGGGCGCCGGTAGAGTAGTGCTTGACTTAGCTGTGGCCTCGAGGTAGAGGTCTACGTTTGTCTCGCCTCTTGCAGGTCTTGTCCGGAGGGGATGGTGACAAATAGTGAGCAGGGCCAATACAGGGCAGTATGGTACGTTCGTGCAGATAGGGCTGCTCATAATTTTCAGAGTTCGGGATACTCCTGAACCCCACGGGGAGACACTCGGTGAGCCCGTAGATAGCTTCGAAGAAATTCACCTACATTTATCTGGTGGTTTTTGTAGCTTTGAAATATGGGCCAATCTAGCCTCTCCCTATATTGGTATTGCTATTATTCTGCTACGCACCTTATACTGGCTCTTATTGGTTTTCTGTTCCTGCATTATATCCAGACTAGGGCTTAGCTACGTGCAGAACTGAGAGTTGAAAGCGTATAGTCCAAACTACCCACAGACTAACTAAGAATACATGCACTCACAGTTTGTCCTGTTATAATAAGCCCTATCATCCTCATCAATTCCTACCTCACTGGGCACGGAAATAGCATCGACGCTTTGGCGGAGTGGTGGAGATGCACCTCGGGCGGTTGGGAAAGTAAGCAACTTTCGGCGTGGACACTAATTGGATGGGTGTCCGCGCTGGCAGTTGCGGCGTTTTCCCGATCTCTTAAGTGTTTTTCCCCACACTCAACAAAGTGAACGAGAGGTATGAGAATGACAAATTCGGTGCTTAGGCCTACGAAATGTGACTTGGGTATCTAATTTGAGCATTCTCAATATATCGACCCACTTTGGAACGGGTTTTCCTAATCGGCATTTACCCTGGTATAAGTTTGGCCACAAGTTTTTTCCGTTCCACAGGCATAACCCTGGACGAATGCGAAGTGGGATTTAGGGACGTAGGGCGGAAAAGAGATCTGCCGACTAACAGAGAGGCCTAGGGAAACGCTGGGCTACAGGGAGGGTGGGGTCAATGCCGTGTCCTCCCATCACACCTAAGCGGGGGGGTCAGAGCTGTGTCCTTCCCCCGCTCGGTAGTCGGCGAGAAACACAGGAGTCGGCAGGTAGTGCTGGGCCCAAGAGGCTGCAAGAAATTCTCACACACTGGGCACGGAAATCACTGGATTTCTGAAGATTTTGGATGGTTGTCCTGACGACTGGAAGATAATTGTAAGGAAAGTAGGCCAGCAGCCAACATATAAGATAATGGAACACAGTTAAAGAACTACTCGGCGCCTTTATCCGAGGATTGCTTCACTAATTGATATATTTGCCGAGAGAGTGAGAGAGTTTTGGCCTCTTTTCTACTATGTCAGCTCCTTGAAGCATAAACTTAAGGATTTAAACGTTTTATTTATTTTGGCCAAATTCACTATGCTGTCTGTGCATAGCAGCTGACGGTAACACTGCAGACGATGACTGGTTTGCACCAATTAATATTCAACGTTCATAGAAAGGTTTTTCTAATGTTCGTTGTAAACGTTTGAAATTGAACGTTTACGACGTAGGTTATGAAATTCTTTTTATCAACGTTTATGATGATTAAACGTTGAAAAAAAACGTTGAATATCAGGCAAAATCAACGTTTTTTCAACGTTTCTTTTTTCAACTGGGATGGGGCAAAGTTTAGCCCTTTACGTATTCCTTTTCCCTTCCTTCCGATGTTCCCAAGTGTATGTGTGCGTATAAGCTGCGTTTGGAGTACCGAGTTCCGAGACGCTATAACATTAGCGCGCTGCGACTCAAACGTTCGTGGCTGGCGCCCTTAATAATTGTAAATCAGCTGCAACCGACCGTCACAATGCAAAGCGTTAGATTCGAATACGACCTGTCACGAAAGATGTCCTCAGGATTTGGAATTTAAAATTGTTATAGTTCACCATGCATCACCGCAAATTATTACATTAAAAATTAGAAAAGTAATACTGGTTGATATTAGCGTGGAATTGTATGATTTTTGAGTTGAAGCTGATGCAATAAAAATTTTGCATGCGAAACATTTCACATCGGACGCAATTAAAGAGGCACAATTAAGAAATAAATCGTTCAGAAAGAATGTCCATGTGCTACAGATTAATGATAACAAATGTTAAAGAGTGAAATTCTTTACTTTTTAGTGTCTATAACTTGTTTTGAAACTTTAAACACTTTTTTTTTTGAAACATGATTTTTCAAATCAGCTTGCAGCAGAACTCGAACCGATTATATTATTTTTCGTCGAAAATTTAAATTTTTACTTAGCAAGATAATTTAACCTTTTACTTAACAAGATGAGATAATTTAACATTAGTTATAAACAAACAATTTCTTTCTTTCTTTCTATTCTTTTCTATTTCTTTTAGTGTTAAGTATTAGTTTTATACAGGGTGTTCGAAATGTTCCGGACCCCCCACTTATAACATAAAGTAAGCATTTTGGAAAAAAATGTTAAATACAAAAGTTGTTAAGTTTTGAAGGTTGAACTAAATGATGACCTTGGATTTGTTATTGGTTATCATTTTCAAGATCATTTAAAGGTCATCTTCAGTTTTTTAAATAGGGACCCCTATTTTTTATTTCAGATTCTGAAAGAGCACAAAATTTTACATCTGGATATGTATCCACGTTATGGCTCAAAATGACCTACAGAGGTCATTTAGTGGTGTAACGTGGTAATCGTAACGTTACACATCTCTGCATATTAGTTAGTATACGAGCGCCGGAGACGCAGCGCACGGCCAATAGCCGCGTTAATTACGCTAGGCGAGAGAGGCGCGACGCGACGGCAACACAGCCGAAACCCGAAGCCCCCCGCGAACGCGTAAGTGGGGGAAGAACCGCGAGTTAGAAAACCAGCGCGCGGGAGAGAATCGCTCTCTCCGCCCGACGACCCTTGACGTGTAAAGACTGACCCAAGGGACGAGACGAAGCCGCGACGACATCACCACGTGGCCGGCGCGACTTCTCATTCAGAAACCACATCGGAGCGACGACTTCGCCCCGCTGCCCAGCAGACGAGCAACGTCCACCTGGACACAGCGGCCGTCACAGAGCCGGGGACTGGCGCCCGTTATCAGCCCGAAGACATCGAGAGCCGGACATCGCTGCGACGGAGAAGACGCGAGCGTTGCGCTAAGTATCGTTTAGTATTCTCTCTCTCGTCCGCAATAGGTTCGGCGAGCGCGCCGTTAGAGCAGGCGCGATTCAGACTAAAGAGCCGCGACCGAGAGTCGCTCATTGTAAATAATAAGAACTAAATAAACTAGCTTTAATTGTTACCAAATCTTTCAATCATTCGAAGTTGCCCCGATTACCTCACGGCCCGCTCCCTCGAGTTAGCTCGGCTCGCGGATACCCGTGATTTGTTCGTAAGTGAATTGGCGCAGGGAGGCTTAGGGGCAAGAGAGCACGAGACTCCAAAAGAATTAGAGCCGCGGACCCGAGTCATTTCGCATACGTGACAATGGCGCCCAACTAATAGTATCGTAGATACGGGGGAGTAAATTAGAATTCGAATTAAATATAACATAAAATCTGTCCTTCTCGGCTTAGTGAAAATTTTTACAAGTAAATTAATATAATTTTTTAATTAATACAAAAAAAAATCTTTTTAGTCCAAAATTGTTTTAGTGAAAATTAGTAAATTCTTTTCTCAGTTAAAGGTCAAACGGACCACACATAGAAACAAAGCTATAGCCGCAGAAGGCTCCCCAACAAAGATAACTTAAGCATTTCCAAATTTCGTGTATAAACAGAAGTGAACATTTCGACTAATTCTAACAGCCGCGCAATAAAGCGCAGACTTTAGGAATCAGTAGAAAATAAATTTAATTTAATCCAATTTGAGAATTTTAATTTAAAGAAATATCACGTCATAATTTTTTAATTAATACAAGTGAATTCACGACCTGTTTAGATAATTTTATTTGGAAAAATTTGTAAAAATCAACTAAGTAAATTTATTTTGAACAAATTTAATTGAAATTAACAATAAATATTGATAAATTGGAAATCTTAAGATAATCTTATTCCCGTATTAGCAAGTTTGGTAACATTATTGTTAGGTAATTAGAAGCGAAAATATTAGCGAAGAGTAAGAGGCGAGCTTACGACCTTCAGCGAAAATTTAATAACAAGCCGCTCAATGCGAGCTATATATATGTAAACTGACGACAATATTCCCCGAATATAAAATCTCGATAATTTCATATTTAATGATATAAAATATTTTTTGATATTTAAAACAAAATAATAATTTATTTATCAACTAAATTTTTAAACAATCTCTCTTGTATGCATTTTCGTTTAAACTAAATATAAATCAGCATTGCAAATAATTAGAAGAGAAAATTAGATACAAAAACTAGATAATATCAACGTATCAAGAAAATTATTTTTATCAAGAATCTCTCAGCAGAAGAAGATTATTTTTTTCTTATTACAGGAAAATTATTTTTTCTTTTTCCCCATTTTCTTCTCGAAAATTTTTTTGCCCTTTAACAGGAAGATTAAATAGATTAGCAATGACTGCAAAAGTAGCTTACTGGATTGAACAAAGAATTGCACCAGAAAATGAAGAATTTTTCACAACAGCTTTGAAGACATTAGAACTTATGGACACAGGATCATTATCAGAAAAGGCAGACCGTCTACAACGAGCCATTTTGGATGAATCAACGAAAGAAGACTTTGATAGAAATGCCAGCCATACAGAGGCAGATAGAATTAGGAGACAGGCGAAAGTAGCCAAATTCGTCAAAAAAATATCGAACAAAATGGACTCAGAGAAAGAAACGGATCAGACGATAGATGATTCAAAGGTCAATACTTCGAAAAGGAAGGTGCGAACGTCAAGAAGCACAGATAGGCTGTCACAACAGCTGCAATTGGATTTAACGGGAGGAGCACAGTTCTGTGATACCCCGGAGAAGACAATAACAACAATAATCGACAACAGAAGATATGCAATACCAGTAGAGATATTAGCAAAATGTGCAATTGACGATTCAGACGTACCTCAATCGGAAGCAACGGAGCAAGCGTTCACCAGGATAGCAAGCGAACAGCCGCCGCAAGGAAGGCCACGAGAGGAATTTTATAGATTTAACAGGATTCACAACGAAAATACAAGAGATATAGGGAAAATTGTCACGACTTGGAAACTTAGATTCAGCGGCGCGACAGACGACGTCGAAGAATTTTTAATCCGGGTCAGAGAGTGCATGTCAGTTACAGGAATCACAGGTCAAGAAATGCTTAGAGCATTACCTCTGATTATGCAGAAAGCAGCCCTCAACCTTTACAGAATTAAAAAGCAAGAGTGGTTGACTTGGCAAAAATTCGAAACAGATCTGCGAAAGCACTATCAGCAGACACTCCACGCAGACATTTTGTTAGACAAAATTCGGGAGAGAAAACAACAGCCTGATGAGTCTATGCAAGAGTACATCGCTGACATGATTTTTCAATTTAGAAAATTACCTCTGGATAAACAAGGAACAGAAAGAAGCATAGCACACAGGATATACCTCAACATGCGACCTGAATTTCATCCACTCATTCCAGACTATGCCGATTTAGATTTAGAAGAATTCACTGAACGAGCAACTATCATAGCTAGAGCATTCGACATCGGAAAAAGCCAAAAAACTCCAATTAAGGCAGAAGACAAATCAATAAAAAAGACTGAGGGGGCAGGCAAAAAAAGCCGCAGAGATATCTGCTGTGACAGTGCCGACCTTCGCCGACGTCGAAAAAATCATCTCGGAGAAGCTAGATAAATTACTCAACACGATGCAAAATGCAAACAATAAGCAGAATTCGAATAATAACGGCAATAGAGGAAAAAATAATTATAGAGGTAAAAGTTACAATCACATCAGAAATAATAATAATCAGCAGCAAGATGGATCAAGCAGTAATAGAAATAACAGTCAGCGTGGAAATTACAGAGGTAGAGGCCGAGGATACGGCCGAGGCAGAGGATATAATAATAATTATGCGGACCAAAGAAATAATCAGCAACAACAAAGTTCTGGAAATCGAAATGAGCCGCAGCAAACAGCGCAAGGCAATGCACAAGGTGCAAACCAAGCGAATAAAGAACCTCAAACCTCAAATTCAAATTCGGCGGGAAACGGAGCGTAGTCGGCGAGTCACCGACCGCACCGCCGACTTTACCAATCAAGGTCTCAACGCTTAGCGAGCGCGACAGCTTAAGGAGCAGCAAACCATCCGAAGATCTAGCATCTAAATTTTGCCGCTATTGGGTCACCTGCAAGATAAATGGAGTCACCACGACAGCCCTGATCGACCCAGGTGCAGCGTGCACAGTCATCGGCAAGATCTGGGATAAAATAAAGTCCCATTCACCCATCCTACACTCTAAAGTGAAGACTGCTCATATGGCCAATGGACAGCCGGAACAAGTGTTAGGAGAAATCAAAGCCGAGATAAATATTGAAGGTATTACGAAAAGCATGAATGCACAAGTTATACCAACAATACCGACGGAGCTGATCATTGGATTGGATTGCATCAGGTTTTTCCAGATGGATATCCTAGCTAGCTGCGACAAATTCACACTCGCAGACCATGGTAAAGAAAGAAAATTCTCATTTCAACTAGGGGCAATCGACGCAAGTCCTCCCGGAGTGGCGAGTTGCGGAATAGCCGTCACGACGAAGGAGCAACGCGCGATAGTGGATGAGTTAATTAAAAGGTTAATACCTAAAGTAAATGCAGCAGTGCTTCCAGCAACAAAGATACTGAAACACGAGATCGTTCTCAAAGAGAGCTGCAAGCCCATAAAACAGAAGTACTTCCCAGTCTCTGAAAAAATGGAGCAAATAATGCACGCAGAGATTGATAGACTCAAAGCCGCTGATATTATAGAAGAAAGTCTCAGCGAGTGGAGCAGTCCGATCATCATGGTCAAGAAGGAAGGAGGTACATACAGAATGTGCACGGACTTTCGAAAAGTTAATGGAGTCACTAAAAAAGACGCTTATCCAAGTCCGTACATGGAAACTGTAATTAACAAACTGAAGAAAGCAAGGTACATTTCAAAAATTGACCTAAAGAATGCTTACTATCAGATTGCATTAGCACTGAAGTCGAGAGAAATAACTGCTTTTACGGTGCCTGGCAAAGGACTCTGGCACTATAAAAGGTTACCATTTGGACTATCAGGAGCAGGAGCTTGTTTTCAGAGACTAATCGATAAAGTCATCGGCGATTTAGAGCCGTATGCATACGCATACTTAGACGACATCGTCTTAGTCACTGAAACATTTGAGCAACACATGGAACTGCTCGAGAAATTAATTCTCAAAATAGTAAATGCAGGTCTTACAATAAATCCTGAAAAAAGCAAATTTTGCGTTAATGAGATTAAATATCTCGGATTTATTGTAAATGAACAAGGAATCTCTATAGATCCAGAAAAGACCGTTGCAGTCAAGGAGTTCCCTGCACCAAGGACTATGCGTCAGTTACAAAGATTTCTAGGCATGGCATCCTGGTACAGGAAATTTATAAAGGACTTCGCAAAAATTGCAAAGCCACTAACAGAACTCCTCAAGGATAAACAGAGCAAAAGTAATTCAAAGCTCAACTGGGAACCGATTCATGAGGAATCTTTCCAAATAATTAAAAACAAATTAATTGATGCACCAGTCTTGAAAAGACCATTGCAGAATACACCGTATGTATTACATACGGACGCAAGCAATTCAGGGCTAGGAGCCGTCCTCACTCAAAGGGCTGACGACTTAGAGCATGTAATTGCATATGCGAGTCGTTCACTAAAGAAACCAGAAGTGAACTACAGCACAACTGAAAAAGAATGCTTGGCTGTGAAATGGGCAATCGAAAAATTTCGACCATATTTAGAAGCAGAGAAATTCACCGTTATCACTGATCACAGTGCGTTAAAATGGCTTTTTGAGAAAAAAACCCCAACCGGAAGGTTAGGAAGATGGTCGCAAGAGCTGTCAGAATATGACTTTGAAACCATTCACAGAGCCGGCAAAAATAATGTAGTGCCTGATGCCCTATCTAGGATGTTCGAAGACGAAAAAAACCGAAGAAGACATCGAGATAGGCGAAATAAAAATTAAAAGACAAATACAAGATCATTGGTACAAAAAAAGGATCTATCAAGTTTTAGCTCATCCTCGAAGGTACAAGGATTGGAAGGTCACAGATGGACATCTATATAGATATAGACCGAACTACAACGAAGAAGACCTGGCGACAGACTTAGAGCCGTGGAAACTAGTCGTTCCACTCGAGGACAGAGATAAAATCTTGCAAGAAATGCATGATGAAGCAACATCTGCACACCAAGGCACAGAAAAAACTTACAAAAAACTAACTCAACTGTACCACTGGCCTGGAGCATATAGAGACGTTTTAAAATACGTCCAAACATGCGACAGCTGCCAGAAAAATAAAATTGACCAAAAGCAACAAATTGGCTTAATGGGAACTCGATACGTAGATCGACCTGGCAAAGTAATAGCCGTCGACCTAATTGGCGACTTCCCAAAAAGCAACAAAGGATTTAAGTACGCGATAATCATGGAAGACATTTTTTCTAAATTTATACTTTGTATCCCAATAAGAAACAAATCAGCAAATTTAGTTAAAGATGCAATAGAGAATAAATTATGCACCATTTTCGGCACACCAGATGTTATTATCTCCGATAACGGCAAAGAATTTATAAATTCATCTCTTAAAAAATTCTTCAAAGAAAACAGCATAGTGCATGAAACAACTCCGTCGAGGCACCCGCAAGCTAACCCAGTTGAGAGAGTAAACAGAGACATAAAGGTAATGATCTCAACATTCATAGGCAATAATCACAAAAAATGAGACGAATTTCTACCCCAATTTCAGCTGGCGCACAACGCTGCAGTGCACTCAACGACGGGAAAAACCCCCGCATATTTAATGCTCGGCCGCGAGATAAAACAGCCGAAATGCCTAAAAAGAAATGCAGAATATCCCAAAGACGTACAAAAAATTCTAGAGGAAATAGATCAATTAGTTAATAAAAACAACAAGAACAGTCAAGAACAAAAGGATTGGGAAAAAAGAATTTCAGAATTACAAGAAGTTCACGATGAAGTAGCTAATTCACAAGAAAAATACATAGAAAAAAATGAAAATGCATATAACAGAGACAAACGCGAATTTTCTTTCGAATCGGACAAAAAGTCCTTAGAAAAAATAACATATTGTCGTCAGCCGCGAAAAATATTTCAGCGAAGCTTTTAAGTAATTATATAGGACCTTGCAAAATTTACAAAAAATTAGGCGAGAATATCTATAAACTTAAAGACGAGAGAGGGAAAATTATCAAAAACTCTGTTCATGCGAAAGAACTAAAATTATATAACACAAATACACGAAATCCCGATCCATAACACACAAAATCCAAAGAAACCAATTTTCCAATGATGTATTTTGTAATTTAAATTTAATTTATAAAAATTTATAAAAACAAATCACTGCAGATACTTGTACATATCCACATTTAAAAAAACGCATACACAGAGCAATCCATGCACCCTAGCTGTCATGAGCGCATGCAGCAGACGACACGCGAGCAGCTGCGTCTGCTAACCTCTTATTCGCCGTCACGCAGGCATCTACCTGCCGTGCGCGGGTTTTTACCCTGTAAAAACTTTCGGTGCAGGGGGTTGTAACGTGGTAATCGTAACGTTACACATCTCTGCATATTACTTAGTATACGAGCGCCGGAGACGCAGCGCACGGCCAATAGCCGCGTTAATTACGCTAGGCGAGAGAGGCGCGACGCGACGGCAACACAGCCGAAACCCGAAGCCCCCCGCGAACGCGTAAGTGGGGGAAGAACCGCGAGTTAGAAAACCAGCGCGCGGGAGAAAATCGCTCTCTCCGCCCGACGACCCTTGACGTGTAAAGACTGACCCAAGGGACGAGACGAAGCCGCGACGACATCACCACGTGGCCGGCGCGACTTCTCATTCAGAAACCACATCGGAGCGACGACTTCGCCCCGCTGCCCAGCAGACGAGCAACGTCCACCTGGACACAGCGGCCGTCACAGAGCCGGGGACTGGCGCCCGTTATCAGCCCGAAGACATCGAGAGCCGGACATCGCTGCGACGGAGAAGACGCGAGCGTTGCGCTAAGTATCGTTTAGTATTCTCTCTCTCGTCCGCAATAGGTTCGGCGAGCGCGCCGTTAGAGCAGGCGCGATTCAGACTAAAGAGCCGCGACCGAGAGTCGCTCATTGTAAATAATAAGAACTAAATAAACTAGCTTTAATTGTTACCAAATCTTTCAATCATTCGAAGTTGCCCCGATTACCTCACGGCCCGCTCCCTCGAGTTAGCTCGGCTCGCGGATACCCGTGATTTGTTCGTAAGTGAATTGGCGCAGGGAGGCTTAGGGGCAAGAGAGCACGAGACTCCAAAAGAATTAGAGCCGCGGACCCGAGTCATTTCGCATACGTGACAGTGGTTAAATGATTATTTAGTAGCAGAAAGCCAAGAAATCCCGATTATTAAGAACTTTGGGTGTATTTGACGAAAAGAAAAAAAAAATTTCGTACTTTAATACTAAAGTACATAATTTGATTTTCTAGGACGAACTTTATGGTCACTTTAAAATTGGCCTTCATTTTTAAGGTCATTTGAAAGATATCTTCAGCTTATTAAAAAGGGACTCATTTTGTATTCCGGATTCTGGAGGAGCATTAAATTTTAGGTCTGGAGATATGTACAATATCCACGTCATGGCTCGAAATGATCTACATAGGACACTTGGGGGTTATTAATTTCAATAGCAAAATAATCTAACCGTTTTACATGAACAGTTTTTATTGCAATAATTTTTTGCAAGGGTTACGAGTTTCTACGCATGATTCATAGCATTTTCAGGATCGTTACTTGTACCTTAGAAGATTTTGCTCACTATTCTTTTTAGGAATCAGTTCATTTATAATTGTTAATTAACAATTGTTTACTCCTATTTACTTTTCTGTTTTCAAGAGTTAAGTGAAGTTCTCTTATTTCGAAATTCAGATAATTGTATTAATTTTCAATAATTGTACTTTTAATCGTAGTGAAAAATGGCACATCTTACTGAACGAGAAAGAATATCTTTGTTGATGATGCGAGGGTGGGGTGATCAAGAGAGAGGTTACAAACAGGTACAGCGTTTATTCAATGAAACATTCAGAGTTGAAGAAAACAACCCTATTTCAAAAAGTACCGTAATTCGTACAATTAGACGTTTTGAAGAGACAGGTGGTATTAAAGATCGTCCTAAATCAGGTAGATCCAAATCATCGTCTAATGATGAAAAGAGCTTAGACGTATTACAATCATTTATTGAGGACCCCCATTGCAGCATCAGACGTTGTGCACAACAGCATGAAATGGGAGCTGCATCTGTGCACAAAATTTTGAAACTCAACAAATGGCATCCTTTCAAATTAAAGTTGGTACAGGAATTATCTGAAGATGATTTTGATAGAAGGGTAGAGTTTTGTGATGTAATGATGCAAATGATATCTGATGATCCTTTGCTCCTCAATAACATTGTTTTCTCTGATGAAGCCACGTTTGAGTTAAGCGGCACAGTGAACAGACATAATTGTCGATACTGGAGTAACATCAATCCACATTGGATGAGCGCGGACCACACGCAACATCCTGAAAAAGTAAATGTTTGGGCTGGCATATTTAATGGAAGAGTACTTGGCCCTTTCTTTATTGAAGATAATTTAAATGCTGCAATGTATGAAAACATGCTTCGAGACCAAATTATACCTGCTATACGGAATTTAACGGGTGGAAATCTGGACGAAATTTACTTCCAACAGGATGGTGCTCCTGCACACTACGGTATTCATGTTCGCCGATATTTAGATGCAACATTTCATGATAGATGGATTGGGCGGAGAGGTACAATTGAATGGCCACCTCGGTCCCCAGACCTAACGCCTCTTGATTACTTCCTTTGGGGATACTTGAAGGATAAAGTTTATGTTATAAAACCACGTGACTTGGATGAATTACGCCAAAGAATCACTGATGAAATAGACTTGATACCTCAGCAACTCTTGCGAAATGTTGTTGCAGCCTTTTACAATCGGTTAGCACATTGCCAAACTGTTAATGGGCAACAATTTGAACAGTTGTTGTAAAAAGTTCCTGTCAACGACATTTTAAAAAAATTCAGTTTGGGCGAATAGTCCACTGTCTTGATTTAGTTAGCTGGGCCGCCGATAGTCCTGCCTTAGCTGACTAGGCCGCTAGTGTTCTTGTCTTAGTAGGCTGGGCCGCCGATGGTCTTGCCTTAGTTGGCTGGATCACCCATGATGTTACCTTAATTAGTTGTACCTCCCGTGCCTGAGCAATAAGGCTCATTTTGATTAGACATTTTTTTATATATCATTTTCTCCCCCGAGGTATGTAGTTGTTGGGCCTAAGGCTTATTTAGATTAGACATTTTTTTATTTATCATTTTCCCCCCCGAGGTATGTAGTTGCTGGGCCTAAGGCTTATTTTGATTAGACATTTTTTTATTTATCATTTTCTCCCCCGAGGTATGTAGTTGTTGGGGCTAAGGCTTATTTTGATTAGACATTTTTTTATTTATCATTTTCCCCCCCGAGGTATGTAGTTGTTGGGCCTAAGGCTTATTTTACGCCAGTGTCAATTACACCTTCTACAATCCTAATGCAGAATTTAGCGCTGGTGCAAAATGGAGAATTACAACTAGGAGGCTTAATTTGGAAAACTAAAGTTAACCTTCAAATGACCTTGAGAATCAAGGGCAATGTCAATTTAACGCCACCATAAAGTTTGTCTTGCAAAATCAAATTACTTTAGTATTGGTCAGATACGCTCAAAGTTCTTAATAATCGGGATTTCTTGGCTTTCTGCTACTAAATAATCATTTAACCACTAAATGACCTCTGTAGGTCATTTTGAGCCATAACGTGGGTACATATCCAGATGTAAAATTTTGTGCTCTTTCAGAATCTGAAATAAAAAATAGGGGTCCCTATTTAAAAAACTGAAGATGACCTTTAAATGACCTTGAAAATGATAACCAATAACAAATCCAAGGTCATCATTTAGTTCAACCTTCAAAACTTAACAACTTTTGTATTTAACATTTTTTTCCAAAATGCTTACTTTATGTTATAAGTGGGGGGTCCGGAACATTTCGAACACCCTGTATAGAGCCAGGCCAGCAAACAGGAAACTTTTCCTCTGCTAGGTTACTTTTGTAACTATGTTTATGTATATCGATTAATCAAAATCGAACATGTAACTACTAGAATAAATAAATAAATAACAAACATATGTCATCTTTTGGCCAAAAATTAAAATTTTTCTTCAATTACTCGCGAATTATACAAAAATCAGTATTTTAAAATCCCGTACGTGTTATACCAGCTACAAATATGTAGATTAAGTGATTTTTATGCTTTTATCGAGGTTGTAAATTACATGTACTCCACTGCGTGCCACGGAGCACCGAAGGTTAAAGACGCTTATCAATATACAGGGTTTTTAAAAAGTATCGGACCACCCCCCCCCCTTATTCGCAAAAAGTGTTTCAGACAAATTTTAGGATCTCGATCAAGTTGGATGGTGACCTTGACCCTTGACTTCACCTTGAGGGTCATTTCAAAATCAAGGTTAAAATTTCCAATGGAGCCCCCTCTTTTCGTTCCGAATTCAGAAAGAACACGCAACTCCACGTTAACGGAAATTGCATTCATTAAAAAATTGCGAAATATATAATTTTAAGTTTACAAAAGTTTTTTTCATTTGACCGTTGAACGTAGAATTGCGTGCTCTTTCTGATTTCGGAATGAAAATAGGAGTTTCCCTTTTCATATTTTAAACTTGACCTTGAACCGACCCTCAAGCTCAAGTCAAGGGTTAACGTCAAGGTCACCATCCAGCTTACCGATCGAGATCCTAAAACTATTGTTTGAAACACTTTTTGTGAAAATGCATATTTTTGCGAACAATGGGGTGATCCGATAATTTACGAAGACCTTGTGCAGTTAATAACTCCCTTAAATTATTTTATTCTGTTACCTTCCTTTTTAAATAAAAAAAATATCAAAATAACGCTTTTTTAAGTCGGTTACAGTAGTGTTACCTCTTAAGGAGATGCCTAACTTAATTTCCGCGCTCTACTATACCGACGATTCTCTATGTTCTTTGCTAACCTCTAAGGCAAATTTAATTTTTCAAATAATTTTGAAACGGTTTTCTTAATGGCATTTCTGATTGCATCAAAACATTTTTTATAATTCGTAGAATGTGCGTAGACTTCATTTTTGGCTAATTTCAATTTCTACTGAAAAATAAGTCGGTATTTTTAGCAGTAGGAATTAAAATCAGCCAAAAACGAAGTCTACGCACATTCTACGAATTATAAAAAAAGTTTTGATGCAATCAGAAATGCCATTAAGGGGCCCAAACACTGTAAACTGCGATTTTTCATATGATTTTTATTTTATTTATTAGAAAAAAAAACGGACGTTCCGATTTATATGAAGCTTTAACGTCATGAAAACGTCAACGCGACAAGGGTCATTTCAAAAAGGCGCCATTTTGGATCAGCTACAGTATACAAACATGTCCGTCAAAAAAAAAAAAATTTTTTTTCGATAATTTAAACATTTATTAACATATGTGTAAAGCTTCATGTAAATCGGAACGTCCATTTTTTTTTTAATAAATAAAATAAAAATCATATGAAAAATCGCAGTTTACAGAGTTTGGGCCCCTTAATGGTATTTCTGATTGCATCAAAACATTTTTTATAATTCGTAGAATGTGCGCAGACTTCTTTTTTGGCTGATTTTAATTCCTACTGCTAAAAATACCGACTTATTTTTCAGTAGAAATTGAAATTAGCTACGCACATTCTACGCATTATAAAAAATGTTTTGATGCAATCAGAAATGCCATTAAGAAAACCGTTTCAAAATTATTTGAAAAATCAAATTTGCCTTAGAGGTTAGCAAAGAACATAGAGAATCGTCGGCATAGTAGAGCGCGGGAATTAAGTTAGGCATCTCCTTAAGTAAAGGATCACATTTCAATGCGACGAACTATTAACTATTAATTAGGCTTTAGAGTGCCGGGATTTGAGAAATATAAATAGCCCCGTTTTTCTATAAAAAAGTGAGTTTAGTTTTGATTAATAAAAAAAATATGACGCCTACGGGCGTCATCCTGGCCCTCTAAAGAGTAATATTAATATTGAATAATAATTATCTTACCTTTTATTAAACAACGATAAACTTTTAAACACAATTTAAGCCCAATTTGAGTTATAATTCGTAATGCCAATTGACTGAGAATACTAACTCCAGATCCTAGTAGAAACATATTTATTAATTGTTTGAAAAATGTACAAATGTACAAATGTACAAATGTATGTTTGGGGTACATAATTGAAAACTACTGATGTTAAATTGAAGTAAGCTAAGCTTTGTATTTTATGTCATTTTTAATTACAAACGCATCATGTACAGTGAATAATACTGTTACGTCCAGGTGTAAGGAATTATAAGTTAAATTTCGGGATTGAAAAATGATTCATCCAATAATTATATTTTTGATTTTTCTTTAATAATAAATTTTAGAATGGAATTACAAAATAATACAATTTCCGCAGGAACGCTTAGTTAATAAAAGATCTCAATGATTACAATAATATCGAACGGGTACCTTTACGAATATCGGAGGTCGGTAGCGGTTTCGAGCGGCTTGGCAGGTAAGGGCCTCTCGGTGTCGCTCGACGGGGGGGTCAGTGCGGCGGCTCGTCGTTGCCCTCGCTCTCTCTCTCTTTCTCTCGTGGGTTCGGGCGGGTAGCGCTGTGGACTCCTATGCTATCTTTCTCTCTCCTAGTTGCTTGGTTGAATAACAACCCTCCGTATTGGTGCGTCGGTGGTTCAGCCGTTGGGCCTGGTGTTAGAGTCCCTGCTGTTACTCCGTGTCGTCGTGTATTCTTAGCCTTTGTTCGGTCAAGCTTCTTTTTACGGAATAGATCCGAGGGCGGGCGTACTTTTCTGCAGAGTGACGTGACGGTAGTTACGGAGGAATGACGACTGAACTGGTGGCCCTCTTTTTTTATACTCATCTTTGATCCCCTCCTATCGGTAAATTCTCATATTTTCGTGGATTCATCTAACGAAATAATTTTCGGTAATTCGAAAGTGAGACGTAAAAAATGTCTTCTGTTGGTGTGAGTTTTACTGCCATTTGCGCTTTTCGTTGATCGATTTATTTTCTTCATTAATATGCTTATGCTTGCTGTGCCGCACTACAATCCTTGCATTGTGTAACCACCAAAAGCCTGTCACTTCATATTCGGGCAATAAATGTGAACTCGTAAATGTTGGGTTCCTTTGTAGCCCGTCTTCGATTTAATAGTCTGATAATTTGCACATTGGTTTTATGGTATTTTTTTCATATTCACTTTTCTCGGGACTCGCATTTTGAGTCATAAAGCGAGTATTTGCTCATGCGACGGATTCGGCATTGATTTAACTGGTCCCCTTCCGCCACTTGACTTCTAGTGTACTAATGCTTCTCACTTTTTGAAAGTCCGGCATCACTCATAAATCTTGTCATCGGTTTATGTGTTTTCACTAATCTATTTTTCTCCTTGTCCTCGGGTCTCGTATTAAAAATTGAGGTAGGTCGGTTTTATATGATCACTTCTCACTTTTAAAAGACTGGTTCTCCTCCGCCACTTGCTGTCGTAAAATTTTCGTCTACCTGCTTTAGACCTTTTGCTTGATTATGAAGCGTTTTGTTATTCCGAATGTACGAGTGCCTCGATTTTCGTAAAGGTACTTAACGTAATATTCGTAAAATTTCTAAACTCATATTCTGGATTAACTCGTTATTTTTAATTTTGGTACGTCGTGAAAAAGTACAATTACCCTTTTATATTTACTCTTTGTGATCCCTTTTTCATGACGTAACAATACTTAGAGCATAACATAGGTTTAACTTACAAAAATGCCACCTAACGATATGTGGCAATGCTACAAAATTCAAACGGGGCAAGTCGGTAGCTGAAATGATGAATTTTAGAAAAGAGAGAGGGACGTAAAATAGATGTCAGCTTCAAGCGCGCCGCGTCAATGTACGTCGATAGCGCAGAGCAACCGCTACATTAATGAAATAACAAAACTGCACCTAATCACTGACCATTCTATGCAATTTTGATGATCGATGAAGTAATTTTCTGCTCACAACAAAGTATTTGACCAGGTTAGTATGAATGGGTTTTCGATGTTTAAGTCTACGAAATGTAATAGAGGGATTTCGGATTGACGTACGCTTTTTCAGAATTTTTCACAAATTCTTTTGTGTAGGAAAAAAATATTCAACTCAGCTTAATTCAATTTCAACTATTTCAACTATCTGTACAATTTTTTCCGCATCTAAATGGTGACAATGTAGCCTGTTGTTACAATTTTACCAAGGCGCCTATTGACAAATTTTGGTCCACAGTGTACAGAATGGTTTGAAAAATAAAATCCAAGAAAAAAACTTATTTTCGGTCTGCCTGCTATGTGAACCTATAATATTATATATACATACGCGTGCGCTTATAGGCACCAGAGCGAGAGAGAACGCACGAGTTATCCCTTTCACGCTAACACACAGCCCTCGCGCCTCACTCTCTACCACTCCGCACCGTATCTCTATCAGTGAATAATCAATAACCTCATAACCCCAATGTGACAACGACCTTACAAATATTGACCTTAACCCTTTGCGGCACAGCGGGTCTCCCAGGACCCACCTTTTTGATCAGCTATTTTTCCTGATAAAACTTTGGATAATACGTATACATAGGTGATTATAGGTTTTTCTTATAGCTAAGATGTTTCCCTACAATACTGTTGAACGTAAATTGTTATTTTATTTGTTGATAAATTTTTATAAATAAATCATTATTCAGCTTATTTATCATCCAATTTTTATGAAAATTCAGGTCTACCTTACTTTTAGCGTTACCCAGAAACAACGACGTGGACGTAGTGAGTTCCATTTCCTTTGAGGTACAATCTAATCTTAGGTCCAAAATCGGGTCTAATTTCAGGTCCAAAATCAGGATCGATAAGAAGCCAGCGTGCCGCAGTGGCCTCCTATTTTTTGATAGGGCCCTACTCATTGTTAGCATATTTTGAAAGAACACTTCGACGCTTCCTACGAAGAAAATCTCTTTTCAGTTTTGCGGCGAAGAAAATCCCTTTCAAAATTTGCGTCGAATATAATCCCCTCGCTGATTTTTCCGACGAAAAAGATCTCCTTCTACACTATTGCGACGAAAATAATCCTTTCGCTGATTTTTCCGACGAAAAAGATCTCCTACAATCTTATAAAACAATTTTCTACAAATACTATCTCATATTTTTTAATCGAGGGTGCATTTATTTAAACAAATTATTTTATTTTACGTTTTTTGTTATCCTTTTTTTTATACAATTTAATGTTAATCGTTGGTTTATTCATGGCTTATTTTTGGCTTATTCGTTAACTAAAACCATTAGCCAATTATTAGTATACCAGCGATTTTACTTCGTTTATTTTATTTCAATAAAGCGCAAAAACGCCAGAGACAAGACAGGCTAGTTTTTTTCCGCAAAAGTACTAGAAAGGATAGTTTTCGCCGCAAAAGTTCTAAAAAGGATAGTTTTCATCGGGAAATCAGATGAGGAGATTTTCTTCGTCGCCAAAATGCAGACAGGGGATTTTCTTCGTACGGGGCATCGACTTATGGTTGTATTAAACTATTGGGTTCATTCTATGAAGCATTTTTCATGATAATTAAACAAAGTGTTGTCGAAGTTTACAGAGTGTTCGCGATTTCTCTATTCGAATTGCGCGCGCTACGAACTCCAGCAACACTCCAGCTCAGATGGCGCTGAGAACCGCGCGCGCGCTCAGGCGCGTTCACGGCAAAGATAGCGTCCCTCGACGCCATCTTAGCTTTCTCTACGACCAGTTCTTGACAAGGAAAGACGCTTTTGCTTCTGATTAAGGCTTTTTCGACCCGCTCAACCTCGCTTTTCATCATCCAGCTTAACCACTGCATCACAACACCTGCTCTGCAATTTTACAGCTCATCGCTACATCGCTCTAGCTCAGTCAAGATAGTTCTGCTCATTATACACAAACTCAAATATAATTTATTGAGGTTAAGGTATGCTCGCCTATACTCGAGGCTGAATAAAATTCAAAGTGCTCAATAAAAATAGTGTATTTATTTAAAGTCCCCGCTCGCTGTAACTATCCAATTCCTTCAACAAGCAAAATCTCAAACATTTGGTCCTTCGAGCCGGATTCGGGTGGTTTACAGCGAGTGCGTGTGTGTACAAGTAAGTGACACGTGGCTCAGTTAAGGTTAAAGTGCTCACGAGAGTAAGCAGCTGCCGACCGCTCATTTCTTCCGCTCATTGATTGCTGACTCCTGCTCACTTCTGCAATGGCTGACGATAAGAAGGCAGAGGACATCAAGCCAATCAGTCCAGCCACCTCCGTCGGTGATCTGGATCGACCTTGCTCTTCTTAGCTGCCACCGGTGCACCTGCTCGTCCCTCCAAGCAACGCCGACGCTCCAGGTGCTCGGAGCCGCTCTTCTTCTCACTCAAGCGTTCTCAGAAGAGTATGCGGAGTGGCCCCACTTCAGGGATCTGTTCAAAAGCCTCATCATGGACAAAGTCGACCTCGCTCCAGTTGAGAAGCTCCACTACCTCAGCAGCTGTTTGTCGGGAGAGCCAGCTCGGGTAATCTCAGGATTTCCTATCAACAACAGCTCATTGGAACCAGCCTGGACTCAGCTGAGTGAGCGCTACGAGAACAAGCGGCTCGTAGTGGGGTCCTTGCTCAATCAGTTGCTTGACAAGAAGCCGCTCACTAATAGATCAGCTCATGGGCTGCACGAGCTGGAGATAACCCTCGGTCAAGTCAAAAAAGGATTGGCAGCTCTCAACATCACTGACCAGCTTGGTGACATTCTCCTGACTCACCTGACGGTCAGGAATATGGACCGAGCGACGAAGGAGAATTGGGAGCATTCTTTCGGCTCATCTAACGAGCTTCCATCATCAGATCAAGTGGAGAACTTCCTCAAAGCTCGAGCTAGAGCTCTCGAGAGCGTGGAAGAGGACACTGCTAAATCCAAGTCGCTCAGCCAACGTAGCCACTCCATCAGCTCAATCGAAAACTGTGGCTTACAGTTTAAGCCACACAGCTCATCCATGCGACCAGTGCAAGCAGCCGCATTTTATCGTCATGTGTCCGCAATTCCGGACAATGAATGTTCCAGCACGCAAGGAGGTAGTGCGTAACAAGCGGCTGTGTTACAACTGCCTGGGAAGGCACAGCATCAGTGCGTGCAAGAGCACTACACTCTGCAAGGTGTGCAGTCAAAAGCATCACACCATGCTTCACGCCCCCGCTCGTACTCAACAACCATCGTCAGCTCAACAAACAGCTCCAGTGCCTCCTCAGCAGTCCAGCTCTTCACAAGAGGCTCGACCTTCAACATCAGCTCAACAACATTGAAGTGTTGGTGCAATCGTCGGCTCACCACTCAAAATTCAAGACCACTCATCTCAACTTGTTCTACTCAACCCACCAGTCAGCTCATCGCATGTCAATTGCTCAGAAGCAACATTTTTAGGTACAGCCATCGCTCATGTACAAACTCAACTGCTCAACCATCCTGTTCGTCTGCTCATCGATTCCGGCTCAGATTAAAGTTTGTAACCGAACGCTTAGTTCACCAGCTCAAGCTCCCCCGTCGTGCTTCATCGCTGGCGATACACGGAATTGGAGGGGGTAAATCAGCTCAAACACTCGGCTCAGCTCAGCTCACTCTACAATCAAGATTCACCAGAGAGGCTATCATCATTGAGGCTCAGATTCTGCGAGCGGTCACCTCAATTACACCATCTGTCAAGATCACCCACCATCATTGGCCGCATTTAACGAATTTAGATCTTGCAGACGAACGGTATTTCCAGCCACGAACAGTGGATATGATCATCGGAGCTGATTATTACGGAATCGTTGTTAACTCCAGCATCATCAAAGCTCACCCAGGAGCTCCAGTCGCTCAGTCATCAATATTTGGATGGCTCATTATTGAACCCTCTCAAACTCAACTTGCCAAATCTGTCTCTGCTCATCATGGCATTGTCAACCACGATGACGACCTTCATGAACTGCTCAGCAAATTCTGGATGCAGGAAGAGCTCAACGGTGACTCAAACCACAGTTTGAGTCTTGAAGAAGAAGAGTGCGAACAACATTTTCTCTCCACGCACTCCAGAGATGCAACTGGCAGGTACATCGTCCGAATTCCGCTCAAGGAGGATCCTGCAGCCCTTGCACACTCACGCTCAACGGCATCAAAATGCCTCGCTCGGATGTCAAGAAAAATCACTCAAGACGAAACCTTGGGCACACTCTACACTGCTTTTATGGATGAATATTTAGCTCTGGGACACATGAAGGAGGTGGACACGACGTCAACGTCAAACTTCTCCCCGTTCTATCTGCCGCATCATGGTGTTCTTAAACCAAACAGCGCATCCACCAAGCTTAGTGTTGTGTTCAATGGCTCATGCTCAACTTCCTCTGGGAAGTCGCTCATCATGCACACTGGTGCAAATCTGCTGCTCATCATCACTGAGGTGCTCATCTGGATTCGCCATTTTCATCATTTGTTTGCCACTGACATTGTTAAGATGTACAGACAAGTCAAAGTGCATCCAGACGACTGGGATCTTCAGAGGATCATTTGGAGAAACCACGATTATCAAGAGGTGGATTTTCAGCTCACCACGGTCACGTACGGGACCAAGGCTGCTCCCTTTCTAGCTACACGAGCCTTGTTGCAGCTCGTTGAAGATGAAGGCCATAAATACCCGCTCGCTGTTCCCTCGCTCAAGCAAGGAAGATATGTTGATGATATCTTTGGGGGAGCAGATACTCCAGATCAGCTCAAGGAAATCGCTCAGCAAGTAACCCAGCTCTGCAATGCGGGCGGATTTCCTTTATCAAAATGGCATGCCACTTACGAGAACCTGTTGGTTGCTTCACCGACAGATGGTTCACCGCTCACTCTCGACGATTGCGCAACCTCTCTACTCGGATTGAAATGGCTGCCTAAAGAAGACACGTTCACCTTCACATCAAAGTTCTCATCTCATTCTGGACGGCTCACCAAACGGCTCATTTTGTCAGAAGTTGCTCAGATTTTCGACCCGTTGGGGTTTGTCTCACCAGTTATCATTAATGCAAAAATTCTTCTGCAGGAACTCTGGTTACTCAAACTTGGCTGGTATGATCCACTTCCAGCTCAAGTGTGCTCAAGATGGCTCACCATTCGAGAGGAACTCACCATGCTGGCCAGCATATCAGTTCCACGTTGGTTTGGAACTTAGAGTTTTTCAACTGTAGAGCTCCACGGCTTCTCGGATGCTTCTCAGGACGCTATGGCAGCAGTGGTCTACTTAGTCGTTCACTCACCCTCCACAGGCTCAAGGACGTCACTTATCTGCTCAAAAACAAAAGTCGCGCCACTCAAGAGACTAACCATCCCTCGGTTGGAACTCACAGCTGCTCTATTGCTTGCAAGGCTCATCAAAGCTACTCGAGCATCTCTTCAAGTGAAGATCGACGCCACTCATCTGTGGACGGACTCCCAAGTCACGCTCATGTGGATCAGCTCACCAGCAAGTCGCTGGAAGGACTTTGTCAGGAACAGAGTCGCCCAAATTCAAGAATTGTGCACACTTGACATCACCTGGCAACATGTACTCGGCTTAGAAAATCCAGCAGATTGCGGCTCACGAGGCATCAATACAACACAACTGAGGACTCATCCACTCTGGTGGACCGGTCCTTCCTGGATCATGCTCGACTCAGCTCAATGGCCTCACCAGCCATCTTACCACTCAGACGAGGCTGCTATTGAAGCTAGACCTGGGATCACTCTTGCGGCTACAGCTCAACAGCCCACATATCACTGGGACCTTATTTACAAGTACTCCTCATTGCACAAATTATTAATTGTGACATCATTCATTTTTAGAGCAAGAGATGCATTCCGGAGACAGCTCAAAAATTCACCGCTCTATGACGCTCAACGCATCCAACAGTCTCAGCTCTTCTGGATACGTGCAACTCAAGCAGCCTATTTCTCTCAAGAAATTCGTCAGCTCAACAGGGGTGCAGTGTTGTCATCTGGTCATCCGTTTACTCGTCTGACTGCCTTCATCAACTCTGAGGGAGTAATTCGTGTGGGTGGAAGACTAGAGTTGTCATCACTCAGCTTCCAAGAGAAACACCCTGCAATTTTGTCTCGTCACTCTCAGCTCACCACACTCCTCATAGATTCAGCTCATCGCTCAACTCTTCACGGAGGTACCCAATTGACGCTCGCTAAACTCCGGCAGACGTGTTGGATTATAGGAGGGAGAGCGTCAGTCAAGGCTCACATTCTCAGATGTGTCTCGTGCGCCCGGCAACGAGGCATAAAGGCTCAGCAGCTCATGGGGCAACTCCCAATTTCACGGCTCTCTCCCACACGAGCCTTCCTCCACACCGGAGTAGACTACGCGGGACCAGTCACGATGAAGACGTGGAAAGGACGAGGATGCAAGACAGATAAAGGCTGGATTTGCGTCTTCATATGTCTAAACACCTTAGCAGCTCATTTGGAAGTCGTGACTGATTACTCAGCTGACTGCTTCTTGGCCGCCTTCCGTCGATTCACCTCTCAGCGCGGAATGGTCAAAGTTATGTATTCAGATTGCGGCACCACCTTTCAAGGAGCCACAACTCAGCTCACTCAACTCTTCACTGAAGCTTCTCAAGAGCATCAGCTCATTTCATCTGCTCTAGCTACTCAAGGAACTAAGTGGAGATTCATCCCTCCTGCTGCTCCACATATGGGTGGCAAGTGGGAAGCGCTCGTGAAATCCATCAAATTTCACTTGCGACGCACTGTTGGGGAGACTCTGCTGACGTTTGAAGAACTTACAACTCTTTTGACTCAGATAGAAGCTGTACTCAACTCCAACAGCTCGAACCGCTCAGTGATGAACCGTCGGACATCACAGTACTCACTCCAGGACACTTCCTCATCGGCTCAGCTCTAAATTGTGTCCCGGAACCGTCACTCATCAATCTCAATTCTGCTCGACTCTCAAGATGGCAGCTCATTCAGCAACGCCTCCAGGCATTGTGGAATCAATGGTCGGCTCACTACCTGCACCGCCAGCAAGCCATCTCCAAGTGGCATCATCCATCTCACCACTTCAAGGTCGGCTCTACGGCTCTTCTCACCGACGAACGTTTGCCACCTGCAAAATGGCCTCTCGTTCGCATTATTCAGCTCCATCCAGGACAGGATGGACTTACTCGGGTGGTGACGCTCCGAACCGCTACATCAACAATTACTCGTCCAATTACCAAACTTGCTCTGCTGCGAGTTTCACTGCCAAAGGAGAAATCAGAAGACTCATCTCAAGCTTAACTGGATTTACGACCCAGCCCACTGCAATTCATCTCGACATCGCTCTTGGACTCAATCATCAAAGGCTCTATTCGAATTGCGCGCACTACGAATTCCAGCAACACTCCAGCTCAGATGGCGCTGAGAACTTGCGCGCGCGCGCGCTCAGGCGCGTTCACGGCAAAGATAGCGTCCCTCGACGCCATCTTAGCTCTCTCTACGACCAGCTCTTGACAAGGAAAGACGCTTTTGCTTCTCATCAAGGCTTTTTCGACCCGCTCAACCTCGCTTTTCATCATCCAGCTCAACCACTGTATCACAACACCTGCTCTGCAATTTTCCAGCTCATCGCTACATCGCTCCAGCTCAGTCAAGATAGTTCTGCTCATTATACACAAACTCAAATATAATTTATTGAGGTTAAGGTATGCTCGCCTACACTCGAGGCTGAATAAAATTCAAAGTGCTCAATAAAAATAGTGTATTTATTTAAAGTCCCCGCTCGCTGTAACTATCCAATTCCTTCAACAAGCAAAATCTCAAACACAGAGATATTTTGTTTTTTTCTTATGTTAATTTCATTGTAATAAAAATCCATAAAAATGTCAATAAGATCATATTTATCCTCTAAATTGAAAGGAAAATTGATATGCCACAAAGAAGCGCTATAAGAATTCTAAATGCTCTTCATTATAATCCATGCCACATAACATTAGTTCAAATATTAAGGTCGAATCACATTCAATTACGTATTGAATTTTGCCAGTGGTCTTTAGGAATGATTCAAAATGACCCAGATTTTTTTAGATTGTTTATGTTTTCAGATGAGGCTAAATTTTACAGTGATGGTCAACTGATAGACATAATTGTCACTACTTGTTAGATAAAAATCCCCACTAGTATAGAGCTATTGATCGATGGAACCTTATGGTGTGATATGGTATAGTAAACAGTTATCGGATTCGACCTTATTTTTTTGAGAGAAATGTAGATCAGCATAGCTATTTGGAATTGCTGAGGGATCGATTGCCAGAATTTTTGGAAGAAGTCGATTTAAAACATACATACAAGATGTTGCACCTCCCCATTTTGCCAGAATAACGTACATTTACATAATTACGTACATTTCTGAATCAAAATTATTATGAAAAGTGGATAGGTCGAGGAGGTCCAGTTATCTGATCCCCGAACTCACCAGATATAACATCCTCTGATTTTTACTTGTAGGGCTACTTGAAGAATATTGTTTTGAACACCTAGAGCAGATATGATGGACCGTATTCGCCAAGTTTGTACAGCATTCTCAAGAGAGACGTTGCTCACGGCAGCACAATATTTTCAAAGGCGTGTAAATTTGGGCCTTCAAGCTGATGAAGGAAATATTGAACATTTAATGTAATACGATAAAAGTAACAGGCAAGGGGACTAACGTTAAACAAGCACTCCGAGGGAAACAGAACTTACTACGTCCAGGTCGTTGTTTATGGGTAGAGTTCTTGAAGAAGAATCTTGGCATTGATGATTACAGGTGAGATGAATCCAAGTGGGTCAAATATCTGAGCTACTTCTGAAAATATAATTCGCTTGGCGAGACGTTCTGTATGAGGTGTCAATTAAGAGGTAAATGTAAAACAATCTTCACGAGGAAACCATTTTAATCCGAGTAGAGAGGGTGCACAGAGGTCTAGATTGAGTGGTGAACCATCTGTTGGTGAAGCAGCTAACAAATTTTCGTGTGTTGCATGCCATTTTAAAAGTGGGAAACCGCCCGCGTTGCAGAGCTGAGTGACTTGGTGAGCAAAGTTTTGGAGTTGAGCAGGAGTATCAGTTCCTCAAAATGTGTCGTAGATATATTGTTCTTTCTTGAGCGAAGGGATGGCGAGCGGATAGGTGACCGTGGTGAGCTGGAAGTCAACTTTATCGTGAGCCTGATCCTTCTAAAGAATCCTCTGTCGGTCCCAATCATCTGGGTGCACCTTAACTTGCCTGTACATCTTGACTATGTTCGTTGCGAAGAGGTGATGAAAGTGGCGAATCCAGATGAGCACATCGTTGATATTGGCCAACAGGGGTGGACCACGACGATGCATCAGGCGGTTGTTACTCCGTGTTGAGCATGTCATGTGTTACGGTGCTGAAGTTTGGATCGACGCGCAGACGGCGGGCACAAAATGTACCGTAAGCGCATAGCGGTGGAACAAAGGACATTCATGTAGCGTGCTCCTATCGCACCGGAAGGCATCGTTCCCCTAATGCACTCTTGCCGGGAAAACAGGGGGAGTTTTGCCAATTTCGCCGAGGGCACCCTCCGGCGCAAGAAGGCTGACCTCCTCTAGTGGGTAGCAGGTACCTGTCTTGAAGAGTGCCATGCGGCAAACAACTTGATTCCTCCACCACGAAGTAATGCTTAGCGGCGGTTTTCGGGGCGGGGGTTTGCAAGCCCGGAAGCAGGTCTCCTCGACCCCGCAGAAAAATACAGGCCGGAGCAGGCGGGCAAGCGTCAATGAGGGCAAAGTTTTAGTGGGTAGGTCAGTACCTTCTGCGCTGGAGAGTCCCACAGACCAGGGGCTCGGCCCCCTGAGGTCTCCTTCAAGAGATTACCTCCCTCCTTAAAAAAGAAAAAAATATTATTATTGTTATTATTATTGTTATTATGACCTTATTTTCTTAATTTACAGAGAAGACTAAATGATCTTACCAATTATTGATGAAATTAATCTGCATTCGTATTGATGAAAAGTTTGAAATGCAATTTTTCTGCATTGATAACTGCAAAAGCTAACAGTGCTACATTCTGGGCATCCATAACTAATTTTGAATCTAAAATTTCATCAAATATAATTAACTCACACAATAAGTACCGTGATTACATATATTCTAATTTTATAAAAAAATCAATATACTTGAAGAGACAATTAATATCTGTAACTTAAATTTGCCGGTATATCCCCTGCTTTAAAAAATCAACTGCGCACTCTGCTGCCAACTCAGCTGCGAATTTTGCCGCATTTTGCAGCTGATTTTGCAGCTGAGTTCACAACTAGTAGTGATTATTTTATTTAAATTTTTTCACATTTTTATAAAAAAAATATTATAAATAAAAATAAATATTAGGAATGCAGAAGAAAAGTAGGTTTATTATAAAAATACTAATTGCTTTGATATGAAAATACTAATTAGGCTACTATAATAATAAAATGTTTAATTTATAAAAAAACTTATGGTATAAAATAGTTCAACTGCAATAATCAAGAATCATGCACCGACTACACCAAAGAGCATGCTAGTTATTACAAAGCTTTTATTATAGCCTTAGCTGGTAAGTTTAATGTTTATTTATATATAAACCCTGATGCTGGCGCGAGCGGAAACGGTAGACATATTGGCAAGCTCGTACGGCCCGCGCCTGCGGATGTACTGAACAACGGACCTTTTTGAAGAGCAACGCGTGCGAGAGGGATCGTGAAGCAGCAGCCACAAGAGGGGAGACGACGGTGCGATTGGCTGAGGATCAGCGAGCTACGCCGATACGAGTAAGTACTCCTTGACTCATATTGTCGCGAGTGCGGCTGAGTACACCGAGAGGAGTCAAGGATCGCCTCGACTTCGGGGCAAAGCGTTGTCTCGCGTGCGTGTTTGATATTTGTTTCTCTCTCTCTCTCTCTCTCTCTCTGTTAGTGAATCGTGTTGACGGACTCTAGTGCGCGTGAGAGTCACGGCTCGGATCGACAAGCCGCATAGCAACATCTTGTCGCGGATCAAGAACGCACGCCCGAGGTCACACATGGTGTGCATTGCGCGGAGCAGGTAAACGGCCTGCTCCAAACCGACTTCTTTGTTGTTTACGTGGAGAGGACTCGCCGCTTTGCTACGATCGCAAGTTGCGCGATCAGCCGACAAATACTTGGCGCGGCCGGGAATCCGTAGAAACACGAGCTCTCTGTTGGGTGCTCGCGCGCACCCCGAAGTAAGACACTCGCGGGCACTCGTGCCCCATTGCACCTTGTCTCGTGGGGAAATTGGGTTTCCCTACGAGACAAATTGAAGAACCCACACCGATACAAAACCTAGAAATTTAACTAAAAGTTTGTAAAAAATTTTGTTTTAGAAATGAATCATAATTTTATAAATTAAAAGTTTTAGTACACCCCTATTGAAAAATCTTACGTAAGATCTTACGTGAGATCTTATCCCAAAATCTGATCTGAAATTTTTTTTATTTATAAAGGACTAAACACCTTGCAAAATGTGAATAAACTCGTTATAAAAGAATTTTTTTTCGATGGGACTTAGAATTTTTTTAGATGCGGAACTTAAAAATTTTGCTACACATCTGAAAAAATTCTAAGTCCCATCGAAAAAAAATTCTTTTATAACGAGTTTATTCACATTTTGCAAGGTGTTTAGTCCTTTATAAATAAAAAAAAATTAGATCAGATTTTGGCATAAGATCTCAAGTAAGAACTTACGTAAGATCTTACGTAGGATTTTTCAATAGGGATGTATCTCACATTAATAAATTACATTCACCTCTTAATATATAAAAAATAAATATATGAAACATATTTTTAATTAATAATTTATAGTATTGTCTTATAATATATTTATTTTTCTTTTTATATTAAGAAGTGAATGTAATTTATTAGGGTAAGTGACGTTTAAATGAGATTCAACGTGTATACAAGTTGAATCTATACCGTTTAATTACTTACAGGTCTGTATGAAGATTTTTTAAGAAGTAAAGCAAATCGCACTGAAGAACAAACAACTTATTGTCTTCAAGACAGTACCAAAACAGTAAAATCTCAGATCAGAGATATTCATCAAAAAGTTACAGAGAGGCAACGGAGAAGTAAAGGATTAAATATCCAAAGGAATATGTAAAACAATTTAATTGTTAAATTTTTTTCTAAATTAACCATTTTATTATTATAATAGCCTAATTAATGTTTTTATATTAAAGCAATTAGTTTTCCTATGATAAACCTACTTTTCTCCTGCATTCCTAATATTTATTTTTATTTATAATAATATTTTTCTTATAAAAATTTGAAAATACTTAAATAAAATAATCACTACTAGTTGCGAACTCAGGTTGCGCAGTTGATTTTTTAAGGATCTCGGTTTCGGGTATAGTAGGGACCGCCTTAAGGGGGCCAGCCTGGGTTAAAATGAAAATAAAACACTTTCTAGTATAATAGGTATAACAATTGTATTCATCACTTTTGATTGCTGGAACTTTTTACACTTTAACTACTCGCACAATTTAAGCTATTTATTCATTATTGAGATCCAAACAGTGTTCTTTACCTCTAGTATTGTTCCATCAAAAACATTTAAAATTTTTATTGATTTGTCCACTTGCCGTAGCTGTTTTCTCAATAAAGTAACTTATATGTTACGGGACCAGGTTTAAAATATTCTTCATTACCTGCACTTCAGATGTATGGGAACACTTTTTGTCCAAAATAATAGACAATTACTAATATTTTGCACGAAAATGTCTACAATAACTTTTTATGTAATTTTTTTCAGAAAAGTGATTTCATTTTAACCCAGGCTGGCCCCCTTAAATAGTAAAAAAGCATGGATTAGAAAGATTATTCGACAGAATAAAGTGTAAAAAGTAACTTGGCGAAATGAGATGGAAAGGAACCGTGGTAGAATGAAACGAGAGAAGATTGTAAGTAGAACACTGAATTAAAATAATTTAACATAGTAATGATAAGAAAGTAATTGATAATCAGTTGTAAAAGGAAAGTGACACTTGGAGAATAAACAGTAAATAGCGTTTCTTTATTTCAGGTAAAATTTGGTTTCACAATACACGGACAAAATAACTTTGCGCAGCCCGCCAAAGCCATTCATATCATGGCGGCGGTTATTCACTCTAACGCAGATAGGTTATACAGGGTGTCCAGAAAGTCCCGGAACACCATAATAATTTTCCAGTTAAACTGATTTTGGACAAGGTCAAGGTTAATATAGAGGTAACTTTTATGGAGGAATTTAATAGTGACCTTGGATTTGACTTTCAAGGTTATTTTAAGGTCAACTTTGTTTTTTTAAATGGAAACCCTTATTTCTGACCACGAAAATCGAAAGAGCAGAAAATTTTATGTCCAAACATGTGCTCGAGCCATGGATAAACGATGACCTGAACGGTCAGACAAGGTCATTTAACCTTGCACAAGGTCTGGAAACCACTTGGCATAGGAAATTCTTAATTTTTGTACCACAGAAGCTATTATCTTTATCAAGATGCATGCAACGGTGACGCTCCCCTGTTGAAAATATCCAGCTGGAAATCCAGGTGGAAAATCAAACTGGAAATCCAGATGGATTTTCCAGCTGGAAATCTATGCATGGACTGGATTCCAGCTAGATTTCCAGCTGGATTTTCTACCTGGATTTCCAGCTGGATTTCCAGCTGGATTTCTGGGGAACCTTGGTTGAATTTATCCAGTTGGATTTCTGAGGAATGCAGGTGCAATTTATATCTTGATTTCGAATCAATCTAGGTGGATTTATTGGATATCCAGATGGATTTTCCAGATGGAAATTCCAGATGGAAATTCCAGATGGAAATTCCAGGTGGAATTTCCAGATGGAAATTCCAGATGGATATTCCAGGTGGAAATTCAAGATGGAAATTCCAGATGGAAATTCCAGGTGGAAATTCCAGATGGAAATTCCAGGTGGAAATTCCAGGTGGAAATTCCAGATTGATCCAAATTGGATTGACCGGTGTAAATATTTTTATCATCTGGACCCTTCGTATAAAGAAATCAACAAGGATAATCTTAATTTTGTATTCCGTACAAAAATTAGCAAATGATAAAAATATTGACACCGGTCAATATAATTTCTTTTTTTTTGAGTCTTGTATTCCCCTTTACATCTTAGCATGTGACTTTCTTTTCTCCAGATATTTATACTTTCAAAAATGTTCTCTAATGGGCCCATCAATTAACAAATCAATAGGAAAGTCAGTTCCCTGCTAGAAAAGCGGGATTAAAAAGGATTACATATAGGCAATTCTTTTTAATGAAAATTTTAATGCTGAATCTTAATCGCGATTCCTAGTATTGAAATGGATTTATGAATTCCATAAATGTTCTAATTAAAAAAATTAAATTGATTTAAAATGGAATTAAAATTGAAACAAAATGAATTCATTTAATGACATTTTAATTAATGTCAATGTGTATGAATGCTAATTACACAGAATCGCATTTTAAAAGGTATTAAAATTAATTGATATTAATTACAATTCAATAAGATTTAATTCAAAATTGAATATACACTGTTAAAAATATCTACTTAAAATTTAATGTAAAATTACTGGAAGCAAATTTCTTTTCGGAACATTAAATTTCATTTCCCTGTACATTAATTTTCAAGTTACACTGCTAAAAAGATATGCTTAGAAATTAATGTAAATGTACATTGAATTTAATGCACTTATAACATTAAAATTCAAATGCTTTGGATGAATTTAAAAAAAAAATTATCGGATTTGAATTTGAACCTTCCGTGTACAAGTTTAACTCCTAAGACCATATATATTCAATGAACAATTTTTATACTTCAAATTTTATTTTACATATATTTAAGTTATATTTTAATTATACTTTAATTATATCTTAATTATATTATAATGTATTTTAAATTGATGATACCAATGTACAATAATATTATATGTTAAGATCAGCATCCCCTTAATTCGTAGAATGTGCGTAGACTTCTTTTTTGGCTGATTTCATTTCCTATTGCTGAAAATACTGACTTATTTTTCAATTGGAATTGAAATCAGCCAAAAAAGAAGTTTACGCACATTCTACGAATTATAAATAATATTTTGATGCAAACAAAACTGCCATTAAGCAAGCCGTTTCAAAATTATTTGAAAAATCAAATTTGCCTTAGAGGTTAGCAAAGAACATAGAGAATCGTCGGTATAGTAGAGCGCGAAAATTAAGTTCGGCATCCCCTTAAATGAAAAAACTTTTCTTTCGATGAGATTCTAACCTGCGACCTTCCGATTCAGAGTCCAACATCTAGTTCGCTTGACCACGAGTTCCTTGTTAGTATATTACATTTATTTTGCACCACGAATTCGCGAAATCCGCCGTATTCGGTTTGAGCATTATATGAGAAAAAAGCTGTTATTATTAAACAATAATTATTGTACAAAATTTATTATTTTATTCATTTTGATATTAAATTATCAGCATTTATCCTTGAAATTTAATGCGATTACATTCAAATACATTGAAATTGTTGTGAATGTATTCTTGTTAATCAAATTAAGCAAACTAAAATTATTAATTGGTCAATATTCACATATAAAATAAATAAGACTTAATTTATTAACAAAAAAAGGATATAAAAAAAAGTTCTATAAGGGATTTGAACCCGATCCAAAAAATTACAATTCCGGCATGTTATCCTCTGAGCTATTACAACATATATGTAGTGTTACATGGCAGGACGTCGCATATGTTCATCTGCCTATCCTATTCATGTACGCATACATTAAAATTCAGGCATTGACTACAAATAATAAATGTTTACATGAATTTGAATATGGAAGTACATTAAATTCGAGTACATTCACAACAATTTCAATGTAGTCTACAGCTGAGCTCGAGCGCGTGCTGAAAAGGACTCGCGAAAATCCTCTGCGCCGGCTAGCTCCCGGTCGCAGTTCACGGGGAAAACGGACGTTGGCTAAGAAAAATTAATCTGAGTCGCGTGTCAAATATACGGATTTATTTCGCGTTCACTATTTCGTACGACGGTACACAAACGCGATGTAAACAACCGCGGTCGCACAGGTCGAGGAAATTCGCGGTCGCGCGCGACGTTCGGTCCGATGCCCTCGCACCAACACACGCACACACTCAAAAACGCACGCTGCGCCGCTCGCAAACTCGAGGAGATATCCTGAACACGTCTGTCCAGGATACGCGCACTCCTCTTACCTCGAACAGTCGGCCGACCTCGCAGACACTCTCTCACTCAAATAACAACGCATCCCCTGCACTAAGTGCAGAAACGGAGGTAACGATGGCAGGCGGATCAGCGGCAACTCTTTGATCTCTCCCGGCCGGTGTCGGGGAAGGGTGGGAATAGTTTCCTTAAGGCGGGATTCTTAAATGTGAACTCTATAAGAGCGCACATTGGGGAGCTCCGTCTTTTCCTTGCGGATCATCCCACCTTCCAAATTTTTGCGATCGCGGAGTCATGGCTTGGTCCGGTGGTCGACGATAGTCTCATAGAGGTCCCGGGATTCTCGCTTTTTAGACAAGACCGTAACGTGAGTGGGGGGGGTGTCCTCCTTTATGTACGTTCTGATTATGCTGTTAAGGTTCTCGAAAAATCGCATACTGAGGGACCTGGGAAACCAGGAATCCCTGAGTACCTTTTTTGTTCCGTGCAAAAGGACGATGCTCCACCCATTCTCGTGGGGGTCATTTACAGACCTCCAAAAATTCCTATGCAACGAGATTCAAATCTCTTTCCTGTCTTGCGGTCCCTGATATCGGATTTTAGCCATAAGATTATTATGGGCGACCTCAATGCAGACCTCCTGTCGGCTTCTGATGACACAACCACCATCAAGTGTCTGGCCAATGAACTCTCCATGCGAATAGTCCCGCATGGGCCGACCCATAGAACATCTTCGTCTCACACTTGGATAGACTTAATATTGACGGATGACAACGATACAGTACTGGACTTTGGGAACGAATGGCTGCCACACTTCGGGAGACATCATTTATTATATGTCGCTATTGACATATTTTCGCCAGATCCTGTAAGGGAATCCTTTACTTACAGGGATTTCAATAGCATAAATGCAATTTCTTTGAATGAGATGCTCTCTCGTTGTGATTGGTCGGCCGTAACTTCTCCGGAGGTTGGTCTGGAAGAGGCGTTAGTGGCACTGAACCACAACCTTAGCTGCACTATTAATAGTTTGGCGCCCCTCAAGAGGGTCTTGCCTAAGAAAAGGAGTGCTCCTTGGTTTGGTCCTGAGCTGAGGCGACTTGTAAACAAGCGAGACGCCACTCTAAGGAGATACAAGAGAACATCTCAAGTACCACTCCTTGAGGAGTACCTACAGCTGAGCGAGGTGGTTAAGGCACGCCTTATTGCAGATCGTAGCTCCTATATGCAAAAACATCTTACTGCATCTCTAGATGAGAATAAGAACATCTGGAGGGAGTTGCGTAGCCTTGGCCTCCTCCCGGGGCGAGCGATGGGTGGAACCCACAATTTTAATCCTAACAGCCTGAATGAGTTCTTTTCTGGGGTGTCTTATTCCCCCCTTGAGAGCGCACATACAGCGCTGAACTTCCTTAATTCAGCAAGCGAAGAGGGTTTCATTTTTAAACCTATTAACCTGAATGACGTGATCATTGCGATCTCTCATTTCTCATCGCAAGCAAGGGGGGAGGATGAGATCCCCCAATCTGTTATTGTGAAGGCTCTTCCCACCATAGGAGAGCTTTTAGTGGGAATATTCAATTCGTCCTTTGCCCTGGGAGTTTTTCCGGAGGCTTGGAAGAGGGCGCGGGTTATAGCGTTGCAAAAGGGCGCAGCTCCGGAGTCACCCTCCGATTTTCGTCCGATTGCACTGCTCTGCTTCCTCTCTAAGGTTCTGGAAAAGATCGCTCATGACGAGATCACGGAGTACCTTAATCAAAATAATTTAATGGACCCCTTCCAGACCGGCTTTCGTAAACATCATAGCACCCAAACAGCACTGGTAAAGTTAACGGATGACGTGCGCATGGCCATCGACAGAAAGAACGTCACCTTTCTTCTGTTGTTTGACTTTAGTAAGGCTTTTGATACCATCTCTCATCCTAAGCTGCTTTGCAAGCTGAAGGATGTGGGTTTTTCCAGGGCAGCTCTACTGTGGATTAAATCATATTTAGAAGGCCGCTCCCAGATGGTTCTTTCCAATAAATATGGAAACTCAGAATTTATAGAAACCAATCTGGGAGTTCCACAGGGATCTGTCCTGGGACCCCTATTATTTAGCCTCTATGTCAATGACCTGCGTTACGAACTTGACGGACTCACTGTTAGTTACATTTTCTATGCAGACGACCTTCAAATCTATCTTCACACTACCAAAGACAGACTAGCTGAAGATGTGGCTCTACTATCTCTTGCGGCACAGAAGGTGGCTGAATGGGCATTGCGCTGTGGATTAAAGCTCAACACTGGCAAAACCAAGGCCATCTTCTTTGGTTCCAAGAGGAACGTAAACGACCTAGAGAGTAGATCCTTGCCAGGAGTTGAGCTAAGAGAAGGAGTGTTTATCCCATTCAGTAGCGAAGTTACTAGTCTTGGTGTTGTACTGGACAGCAAATTAACGTGGAAACCGCAAATTGATTCCGTTACCAAAAAGATCAACAAAGCCCTATATAGTTTGCGGTTTATTAGGGATTGCACCAACGAGGAACTCCATAAGAGATTAGTTGAGTCACTTGTCCAACCACATCTGGACTACTGTGCAGTTTTGTACTCTGACGCAGCCGATGAGCAAAGAATCCGACTTCAGAGGTTAAGCAATTCATGTGTGAGATATGTTTACGGAGTTAGGAGGGATGATCACATCTCACCCTACAGAAGACGCCTGGGGTGGCTCAGAGTCGACTCTCGCAGACTGTACTTTACAGCACTGCTTCTTTATAAAATCATTCGGATGCGAGAGCCAAGCTATCTCGCGAGTCTATTCTCTGCGCATGTCCCCAGATCTTCTGCTAGAGGTGAGCCGCAGGAACTTAATATACCCAGAGTGAGCACGGAAACTGGAGCCAGGACATTCCAAGTCCAAGGAGCACGTCTGTGGAACTCACTTCCCACCCAGATCCGCCACCTGCCATCATTTTTTGCGTTTAAGAGGGTGGTTCGCCAATATTTATTCGGGCTTGACCCTTGACCTCCATTGCTGGTCGGGCTTCATGGCACCGGTATTTTAAACAAATTATCACAGTGGACTACTTACTTATTTATTTATTTATTAATTCGTGTATATGTACTTATTTATTTATTTATTTATTTATTTATTTATTTATTTATTTATTTATTTATGTACATGTACTTATTTATTTATTTATTTATTTATTTGTACCTGACTGTGATATTTTATATCTAATGACTTAATTTCTAAGTAAGTGAGTAGTATCATGTTTTGACTGTGATATCTTATCTGTGATATCTGACTATAATTTCTGACTGTGATATCTTATCTATTGAAGTGATGCAATCTGTACAAATTATCTATATTTATAAGTTATTTTATGTAATGTTTTCGTTACTTTATATGATGTAAAATTTTGCCAAATAGGCGAATAAAAGGCTATCTATCTATCTATCTATCTATCTAACTCAGTACTCCGCTCGGCTGTTCCACCGCTGTCTCCGAAGCAGTGTCTCGTTGCCGCTGTCTTTCGAGCACCGTCTGCTGCTGCTGCTGCTCACCGTCGCGATCGACCTCCTTTCTCGGGCACCTTCTCCTCAGCTTCCTCGCAAAACTCTCCGAAAAACTCACGAAACCGGTCTAATACGTGTTTTCCGCGCGAGAACCACCAGGAACATGGCGGCTGCCGCGCAAGCCCGCGCGGAGCGCCACTCCTTCCTTCTCTCTCTATCTCGCGCGCCTCCTACCTACCTGTGCGTTTCTCGCTCGTACTCACTCGAGCATATAATTAATACTGAATAAATTAATCCGCTTTTAATACCGAAAGGAAATATGTAAGTTGAATCCACATTAATGCTATGGAAAAAAACCTTTTTTAATGCCTAATTTTGGCATTAGAGTTTAATCCTTTTTAATATAATTTAATGCATTTTCTTCAAAATTCAATGCAAAGTTACATTATAACTTTGTTAATAGTACTTTAAAAGTTAGAAACACACATAACTATTCACAAAAATTTCAATGTAAATTTGAATGCAGTCACATTAAATTTAAGTATAAATGCAGAAAATGTATTTTATTAATTTCAACATTAAATTTTTTGCATTTATACTTGAAATTTAATGTGACTGCATTCAAATTTACATTGAAATTTTTGTGAATGTACTTTTAATTTAATGTACGCATACATTAAATATGAGGAATAAATGCGTTAAAGTGATAGTTATGTGTGTTTCTAACTTTTAAAGTACTATTAACAAAGTTATAATGTAACTTTGCATTGAATTTTGAAGAAAATGCATTAAATTATATTAAAAAGGATTAAACTCTAATGCCAAAATTAGGCATTAAAAAGGTTTTTTTCCATAGCATTAATGTGGATTCAACTTACATATTTCCTTTCGGTATTAAAAGCGGATTAATTTATTCAGTATTAAATTATATGCTCGAGTGAGTACGAGCGAGAAACGCACAGGTAGGTAGGAGGCGCGCGAGATAGAGAGAGAAGGAAGGAGTGGCGCTCCGCGCGGGCTTGCGCGGCAGCCGCCATGTTCCTGGTGGTTCTCGCGCGGAAAACACGTATTAGACCGGTTTCGTGAGTTTTTCGGAGAGTTTTGCGAGGAAGCTGAGGAGAAGGTGCCCGAGAAAGGAGGTCGATCGCGACGGTGAGCAGCAGCAGCAGCAGACGGTGCTCGAAAGACAGCGGCAACGAGACACTGCTTCGGAGACAGCGGTGGAACAGCCGAGCGGAGTACTGAGTGAGAGAGTGTCTGCGAGGTCGGCCGACTGTTCGAGGTAAGAGGAGTGCGCGTATCCTGGACAGACGTGTTCAGGATATCTCCTCGAGTTTGCGAGCGGCGCAGCGTGCGTTTTTGAGTGTGTGCGTGTGTTGGTGCGAGGGCATCGGGCCGAACGTCGCGCGCGACCGCGAATTTCCTCGACCTGTGCGACCGCGGTTGTTTACATCGCGTTTGTGTACCGTCGTAGGAAATAGTGAACGCGAAATAAATCCGTATATTTGACACGCGACTCAGATTAATTTTTCTTAGCCAACGTCCGTTTTCCCCGTGAACTGCGACCGGGAGCTAGCCGGCGCAGAGGATTTTCGCGAGTCCTTTTCAGCACGCGCTCGAGCTCAGCTGAGCTCGAAAAAGCCGGCAGTTCGAATTCTCCCGGCGTTTGTAGCGCACGGCATCGCACGTGTGCAGCACGCTGCTGCACACAGCCGCACCGAGGGACGTCGGTGAGGACCAGGGGCGGCCCCGTTACAATTGGCGCCCAACGCGTGTGTAGGGGAATTAGGCCGGAATTTTTTTTTTTTTTTTTTCTTCTTTTTTGCGATTAGATTAATCGGAAGCTGCGGAACTGCTGCGAACGCGGGTCGAGGCGGAAGAAAAAAAAAGAAAACAAACTTTCTCCGAATTTACTTGGCGGCTTAAGCGAGTGAGGAACTCCAGCACCAAGTCGCACGTCGTGTATGGGTGTTGTGTGGTTGTATGCACGTATGACTAAGCACGAGTAGTGCTTTGAAATTCTATATATTTAAATTTAAAATTTTAAAATTTATCTGGACAGGGAGAAGTAACCTGAGTAGGGAAAATTTAATTTGTATTTTAGTATAGGTTTTTTTTTGTGACAGGTCGAGCGTCGAAAATTTATTTATTTATATTTTTTTTTGGCGTGATTGACAAAATTCCCTTTTTACGTCAAAAAGTGAGTTTTGTATTTTGCCGCGGAAAATAGAACAGGTACGCGTTCCTACTCAGGAAGCGCGGGAAATTCGAAATTTCAAATTTTTAAAATTCGGAATTAAGGTCGGCGGCCACCGACTAGTGTACGCCAAGCGGAAAGTAAAGGGGGGCTGCCACCGAATTTGTTCGTCTATACAAATTCGGGACGGCTTTCAACAAGAATTTAAAATCTTGTTCGTGAGGGATGAAGGTCGGTCGCCACCAGAATTTTTCGCGAGTATACGAATTTTGCCTGTAATAGTTTTTTACGAAAACTCTTATCCGGGAGGTTTTAAAATTTTAACAAGCGAGTTAGGCGCTAATTGCAATTGCAATTAGCGAAGTGTGGTGGTACCAGCGTTAGGTACCACAGCCATAAAGAATTTCAAAGAGTAAGGGCTGTGCACGTCTTAATTGTACAAGGCGTTGACATAAAATTTTTTTTTAACAATTTTAACTAAAGACAGAGTGCCCAAGCTTGTATATAATTACTCTCGTGCTTGGGAAAGATAGATACAAGCAAGATGACGACAACACAAGGACCTACGGCTGAGACAGTAATGGCAGTTGAAGACATGATTGCTAGCATGTCAGGCAACTGCCTACGGACAACGTTAGAGGATCTAAAAACTGCGCACGGAAGGAAATAGCTTCGCAAGACAAGCGAGGTTATATACTTGGCTGCTTGGCCAATACAAAGAGGATGATTTCGTGCCAGTTCTTCAAGAAGGAGTTGATTCACTGGAGTACCGTATTACTCATAGAGAACAGTGGATCAACAGGACGCTCTCACCAGACGAGAACGAGCCTACAGAAGGCAACCTGGAGCATCAAGCGCTGCTAGCTTTGGTAACAGACGAGGCAGTAAACGAGGCAATTGCCAGGTTGAGGCGATCCTCTGTCAACGAGTCCAGGAACATAGAAAACAGATCGGAGACGAACAGCAGGTTGCAAGAAGATCAAACAGAAGATCAGCAATCAAGTCGAGAGAACTGGGTAGAGTTAGTGGCCGTATCTGGGGAAAAGTTTAAAATCCCTGGAGAGTTTTCAGGCATGCTAGCTCACCTAATCAAGAAGGTGGAAGATTTGTCAAATCTAGTAACATCGAGAACAGAACCAGCCTCGAGTACGAGGATAGAAGAGGACGATCGGAGAAGGCACGTGGGTTTTCAGGATACCTTCACGTGCCATTACGATGACCAACCGCAAGACAGAACAAGTCACGGGGAGAGCTCCCCAAGAAGACGTTTCAGTCCAACCTATCATCAGAGAGAGGTGGACGAAGAGCGGCCTAGGGCATCTGCCTAGGCCAAACATAAATGAAACGGGGGCAAGCTACCCAAATTGCTCTAGCTGGCAAAATAGTAGGCAGAGCCATTCTCCTCATGATATAGGAAACATCGTGAGGAAATGACAAGTCCGGTTTTCCGGGGAAAGGAGCCAGTCAATAGAAGTGTTCCTTACCAGAGTGGAGGATTACCGGGCGACGGCCAATTTGTCAGACGAGCAGATGCTTGCATCTCTGACGGAGCTGCTAACAGGAACAGCAGCCACTTGGTACCAAAACAAGAAGAACAAGTGGCATAGCTGGAACGATTTTGTCTCAGCAGCGAAACGTTGGTATGGTACCAACCAACGTTTTCATCAGAGATTGATTGCGGAGGCAAATGCCAGAACACAGGGCGAGGATGAGGCAGTGAGGGAGTACATACCCTGCCTCATCGGTATCATGCGGAAACAGATACCGGTTCCATCGATTTCGGCGCAGATAGACTTGCTGCACCGAAATATGTTACCAAGATTACAACGGCAAGTAAAAAGATCCGATTGTTCCTCGATCGAAGTCTTACTCGATCTGGCAGTGGAAGCAGAGCTGACAGACGAAGGAGAGCAAACGTATCGACCTCCTCCAGCTCCTGAGTCAACCCTGCTGCCAGAAATGGCTTACAAAAAGAAGACACCTTCAGCTAAAGAAACAACGAACAATGAGCCAAAGGTAGCAGCTGTCCCGGCCAAACAGACAGGTCGGGAAGCAGATATGCTAACCAAAATTGGCCAAATGCTTCAGGAAATCCTGAAGCAAAGTAACAACAAAGAATCCACGCCGAAAAATGTAGACAAGAGAAATAATAACCAGCCTGGGAAAGGGAAAGCAGAGAATTCCAACAAAAAGAAAGATAAGGATTCTCAGAATTCCTCCAAGGATCGCAAAAGGCTAGACCTTACGAAAAGGCTAGAATGCAATGGCTGCGGTCAACCAGGCTGGATAATGAAGTTTTGTCCTAAATGTTCGGGAAACGAGAACAAGGGCGGATAGAGGGAGTCCTCTCCGCCCGCATGGCCCAAACGACTCCACCAACCGCCGATGCGACGAGCCTAGGTGCTCTCGATCAGGGTGAGCCGAAGTATAGCCCTTTTCTGGAATCCTCGGCAGATGCCGGAGATTTCCAGGAAGAGAGGACTTGCGGCTCAACAGCGAGTGTCTCTCATCCTCATATTGAGAAGGGAGAACTCCTTCAGAGGAGGAACGGCCGAGAATGCCGGAAATAGTCCA